>CAIGQV010003909.1:24519165-24531676 GCA_903798115.1 Danio jaintianensis
TTTTTTTTTTTTAAAGTGAATTGATTAAAATAAGAAAATACATTTGTAAATAAATAAATGCAGTGCTATCATAAGTAAAAGAACAAAATTCAAATTATATAGTTGAACCTGTTTATAATATTAATCTTGATATTATAAACTTATATAAACTAAAAAAAAGTACTAAATCACTGACTTACATTCAAAAAGTGGTTATTTATATCTTTAAAAAGGTGAAAAAATATATATCTTCCATTTACATTAAAAGAAAATGCAAACATTTTCAATGTTAATGTAATAAATATATGTTTTGACCTTTCTAAAATACCAACAAAACAAAAAAATTACAGAGGGTCAGAAACAACTAGATCAGAAAGCCCCGTACGGTGATATCCCACCTTTCTCACGCACAACTGATAGGCTGTAGTTAAATTATAGTGTAGAGATGGTGACACTAGAATGAATGCTGTCAGTTGTAATACAACACCGAGATCAAAGGTTTACCAGGCTAACAGTCAGTACAAATCTTCATTATTGTCTTAAACGATGACGAAGATGCAGGTGTTAAAAAAACATTAACCCCTTCATTGTCTCCGCATAAGTCTGCCAGAGATTTTGTTACACAGTAGATAACTGGAGAATCCCTCATGACAACAGCTTACTGACCCCGACAATGTTAAGTATGCAAATGACATGTTAAGTATGAACATTTGAAAATATTCGTGTATGACACAGAAGAACGCTTAGTGCTTAATCTGACTTGGAATGTGAGGTGTAAGAAACAACAACAACACACACAAGTTCCCAGGGAACATTAACAGCACAGTTTCCTGCGAGAGCTGTCAATCTGAATCAAAAACCAAGTCTGAACAGGGTCGTGTGATATGTGTTTGTGTTTGCAAAAGCTGATCTGAGCCTGCGCACAAGTTAAAGCACCAATTGTGTGAGGCTTTCACCGATATTTTGACACACACAGGTGCCTTGAATTGAGGAAATTAGAGAAGCCTTGTGTTTGTGCGTGTGCACTCGGAATAAGAAACTGACGTGCCTGGGCAAAGGAATTGGGTGTTCTGCTTTAAGCATCTCTTAATGCACAAAGGCCAAGGATTGAGTTTCATCTGTCTCCAGTTTACACAGGCACTAATGAGCAGGCATGAAATTGGCCGCGATTAACTTCTAAGCACACAGCCTGTTGGAGCGAGGCCTCGGGGCCTGCCTGGAGCCTGACCGACATCGTACTTCACCACGGAGAGGCATCAGCAATATTAATGATCTGACAGCCTGACACTTTCGCTAGGATCAGCGAGAAGGTTGAAGCATCACTTTTAAAGCCCTCTGTAACACGATCAACGCTTCTATCGGCATATAACCAGCACATAACATCATTGCTATCATTTTCTCCACTAATGATGGTTATGCGGGCGGGCGCGCATTGATGCCCGTGGGCCGATTGTGTAAATGAAACAGAAAACGTACAAATTACATTGTCAATTCACATTTAAGCAGGTAATGCCGCCCATTCATTGCACCAGCTTGCGTCTCCCTAGTTATCTGTGACAGAACGACATGTCGACGGTCTGCTAGAGGAAAAACACAGCGGCAGGCAGCAGCAGTGCCTCGAGTACACCAGAGAAGAGACACGCTACGACATGAAAAATTCATGGTCCCTGCCTGCTAAATCACTGGGCTGTTTTAATTTACGCAGGAAAGAGGCCGTGTCGAAGGCCAGTTGCTGTTCTAATTAAACCGATACAACTCTCAGAATTGGCGCGCTTGTCTCGGCGGCGGCTGTCATCGCCCGCCTCGCGCATCTTCAGACTATTTGAAAATCAATTATCTCAACAAACCAGCTGTAAGGACTGCGTGCCAGCCACTTATTCCTGAAGTGAATAACTTATTTGAAATTCATTACGGCGCAGAAGGGACGGAAGTCGGGGGGTATTTATATATTTATTTCCATTATTCATCGGCGTTCTTAAACAATACACAATCTCATTCTCATGGTCTCTTAACCTCCATGACTATTACATGATTTCACCCAGCTCACCTCCGTCATCGCCTCTGTCTGCAGATTGTGGCGGAGTAACCTCGCCGGCTCTTTTCATTTATTTATTACATGCAAATCAAAGCACTCTTGGAGGTGCTCTCCCGTTTTGCATAAATATTGATGGGTGTTTGTTTGTGCCGGGTGGAGGGCGCTAAAGAGAGGGGGGTGCCCTGCTCAAAACATTATCTTTGCACCGTCAGATTGACCTAGCGTAAGAACCCGCTGCACATTTTGATGACATCCTTTTTTGTCACCTCTTTTGCAGGGTAGATGACAGGCCAGGGATGAGCTTCAAACTGCGGCGTGTATATGTGTATGTATGTAACAGGCCTGTGGAGTGTTTGTGTGTCAAGGACGTTAGCAGGGTGGACAGCTGATGGACACCAGCGTGGAGGAGATGTGATAGTGAGTTGATGCAATGTCACTCGTGCTCAGATCTAACCTGAGCTCTCCCTCCCTCCCTTTCTCTCCCTCTTTCCCAGTCCGTCCTGTGCCTCAGTTCCTCCCTCTACAACTGCTTTCTCCCTATCACACTCTATTCCACACCCCCCTGCTGTATCTGTCTCCCCTAGCCTTGCTTTCCTTAAACCCTTCACACAGGATCAGGTCGCAGGCGTGAAGGGGGGGCCGAGAGAGAAAGAGAGAGCCAGAGAGCGCTTTATCAGCAAGTCTGCTTGATGGGTTTGTCAGCCGTGAGTCAAGCAGGGTCAGCCTGGTGACAGGAGGTGTCACTTCCCTGCATCACCGCCTTTTGTGCCACCAGCTGCAGTCTTGAGCACGCTTTTCACAGAACTGACTGGAGCTGTGCGCACAACATGTGTGTGTGTGTGTGTGTGTGTGTGTGTGCAGCGTGTGATCGAGATACTACTGCTTTTTCCATTTATTCCTCTGCCAGTGAAGTGAGGCTCTGCTGTAAAAGGTGGTGTGCATAGAAAGAGCAGATTCTTGTTCTTCATTGAGATTGAAGAAGGTTATGGTGCCGCATGACCTAAGCCTGCACACGCATTTGTAGAATCTATTTGTTGTGTATATTGATCCAAGACACTAGATCCTATGCACTAATTCAGTCTGCAATGCGCAGGCGATGGCAGCAAGCCTTTTCTGAAAATGCAGTATATTTGGCAGAATGTCTTCAGTTTTCTTTTCAATTTGTCAGTTTTGTTGTTTTTTCTTTATTCAGAAAAAATCTGTTGCATTTACGGTAAACAAAAAACAAAAATGGGAGTCTTACTGTAAAAAATAGTATGTCAGCAACAATTAAAGTATTATGGATTGAGTCTAAATTTACTAATGAATTGCAAACCTATTCAATTACTATTGAATTATCTGTTTCTCTTGAAGTTGATGAACAGGTGATGAAAAAGTCACATGATATGTAAAAACTCACAAACATCTTTCCCACAAGCTGAGAAAATACTCTTTACAGAAGGTGGCCAGTGACATTATAACTACTAAACACCATCATGGTAGCTCATGACACCAACAGATTAACTTAATAACATTAGATTGTTAAGATTGTTAACAACATTAGATTGTTATTAGATTGTCATGTAATACCCTACAGGACATAACTAATAAGAAGAAGCATTTCAACAAACAAACAAAAATCAAATGATTGTGTCACACATTAAGTGCCTCAGGGAATTATGGGAACGTTAACTTATGGGTTCTCACTAAAGAAAACGTACTGTTTTCCAATTAACATTTTTTAAAACCGTAACCTTTATACAGTCTTTAACCATTAACACCACTGTAATTTTTACAGTAATTTTAAGTTTTTGTTCAGAGTTTTGTAGTTAAACTAAACTGGTTTTATACTAGTTTTACTATTTTAGGGCTTCCAAAATATTCGAATAAACAAATCAGTGGCCTTTTTTACTTTGATTTTGAGCTTTAAACAGTCGTGGCCAAAAGTTTTGAGAATTACATAAATATTGAAAATTGGAAAAGTTGCTGCTTAAGCTTTTATAATAGCAATTTGCATATACTCCAGAATGTTATGTTAAGTGATCAGATGAATTGCATAGTCCTTCTTTGCCATGAAAATTAACTTAATCCTGAAAAAAACTTTCCACTGCATTTTATTGCTGTCATTAAAGGACCTGCTGAGATCATTTCAGTAATCGTCTTGTTAACTCAGGTGAGAATGTTGACGAGCACAAGGCTGGAGATCATTATGTCAGACTGATTGGGTTAGAATGGCAGACTTGACATGTAAAAGAAGGGTGATGCTTGAAATCATTGTTCTTCCATTGTTAACCATGGTGACCTGCAAAGAAACGCGTGCAGCCATCATTGCGTTGCATAAAAATGGCTTCACAGGCAAGGATATTGTGGCTACTAAGATTGCACCTAAATCAACAATTTATAGGATTATCAAGAACTTCAAGGAAAGAGGTTTAATTCTTGTTAAGAAGGCTTCAGGGCATCCAAGAAAGTCCAGCAAGCGTCAGGATCGTCTCCTAAAGAGGATTTAGCTGCGGGATCGGAGTGCCACCAGTGCAGAGCTTGCTCAGAATGGCAGTAGGCAGGTGTGAGCGCATCTGCATGCACAGTGAGGCAAAGACTTTTGGAAGATGGCCTGGTGTCAAGAAGGGCAGCAAAGTAGCCACTTCTCTCCAAAAAAAACATCAGGGACAGATTGATCTTCTGCAAAAAGGATGGCGAATGGACTGCTGAGGACTGGGGCAAAGTCATATTCTCAGATGAAGCCCCTTTCCGATTGTTTGGGGCATCTGGAAAAAGGCTTGTCCGGAGAAGAAAAGGTGAGCGCTACCATCAGTCCTGTGTCATGCCAAAAGTAAAGCATCCTGAGACCATTCATGTGTGGGGTTGCTTCTCATCCAAGGGAGTGGGCTCACTCACAATTTTGTCCAAAAACACAGCCATGAATAAAGAATGGTACCAAAACACCCACCAACAGCAACTTCTTCCAACAATCCAACAACAGTTTGGTGAAGATCAATGCATTTTCCAGCACGGTGCTCCATCGTAAGGCAAAAGTGATATCTAAGTGGCTCGGGGATCAAAACGTTGAAATTTTGGGTCCATGGCCTGGAAACTCCCCAGATCTTAATCCCATTGAGAACTTGTGGTCAATCCTCAAGAGGTGGGTGGACAAAAAAAAACACTAATTCTGACAAACTCCAAGAAGTGATTATGAAAGAATGGGTTGCTATCAGTCAGGATTTGGCCCAGAAGTTGATTGAGAGCATGCCCAGTCGAATTGCAGAGGTCCTAAAAAAAAGAAGGGCCAACACTGCAAACACTGACTCTTTGCATAAATGTCATGTAATTGTCGATAAAAGCCTTTGAAACGTATGAAGTGCTTGTAATTATATTTCAGTACATCACAGAAACAACTGAAACAAAGATCTAAAAGCAGTTTAGCAGCAAACTTTGTGAAAACTAGTATTTGTGTCATTCTCAAAACTTTTGGCCACGACTGTACTATTGTAATTTAGCTTAACCTAATCGATTTCTTAGTTTGTGTATCTTTTACATTTTTTTTAAATTTACAAACATTTCTTTATTTGTTTTCCATATTAATTTTAGTTTAAAGGCTTGTACAGACAAAATATTTTTATATTTTTTTATATTGCTGGTAATTTACTCACACTCATCTCAGATGTAGGTGAGATTTTTATGTTCCACAAAAATGAGAAAGTCACCCATGGTTGGATTAACATGAGGGAGTGTGTTGCACTGCATGAAAACCCCTTTATCGGCATTAAAGCAGTTTATCTATTTCTGCTTTTCTGTGCATGTAAGGTCCACGTCACACATCACGTCGGAAATAAGAGTAGAAAACATGGCTACCAATCATCATTACCCATGAATTCCATCAAGATACTCACTCCCACCAGTCCTTACTGTGGACACGCATCCAGCTTGAGTGGGCACTTCTAGACAGGGCTGTAATATTTTGTACACTCCAAAGCTTTCTTGTCTTAATGAAGCACAAAATCATTGTCGAACCACACAGCTGAAGCAGAATGATCAAAACATAAAAAAGTGTAATGGATGGTAACATTTAACAGCACAGCTTCAGACAGATTTCCCGTAAACATTTTTTGAGCTACTGAAACTTGTGTTTGGGCTGTGATGTCACTGCCAGTGAGAAATTTGGCTTGCCTTACAATCCTATGTAAATGCGTTTTTCTGCATAGTCGGTTTACTGATTTGCATGCAAACACATAAAAACAGTTTCTTAAATAATCAGATTTTTGGTAATTCTCTGCTGTAAATGCTCGCTAGCTCCAATGTAAGGCATGCTGTAAGTGTGTACAGGGTTGTCGCTGCGGTATCCATGGCGCATTCTCAGTACAGTAATGTAAGATTAAGTAAAGGTGTTCTCTCATTCAGCCTCAGGCTAGGGGCTCACAGGAAATCAAAAAGCAGAGCAGAACGAAAATGGGGTCAAATTGCCTTTCAGCCGCCGTAATCTTCAAATCGTTGGGAAATTACCTCAGGAGTGAGCGCTAGCAATTTGTTTCTATTCTGAGTAGTGGGATGAGAAGGCCACTTGAATTACTTAATTTCAGAATTTGACGAACACACAGACATGCTATGCACCATGTGTGCTCAGAACTGCTGAAAGGGAGTTGTTTACATGCAAAAAGAGAATGGGAGCTGCAATCGATGGCCAGGCCATTATAGGATATGCTTAAATGTGGCAGAAACGTTTTAGCAATTTAGCAGTGTCCAGATTCTGCAGAAGGAATTATTTGATCAATATCATTGCTGGCTAATAGACAAGAGTAAATTATATGATCAATGCCGCTGCCCTGTGTGGGCAGGACAGTGATATACCTTTGTACACACTTTGTCCTTGTGCATGCTTGTGCATGTATGTGGCCAGTACTTGTATTTACTATTTCGTAATGTCTCTCTTTAAGCATATTGTAGCTTAAATGTTCATTAGAGTTTTATGGCATCAATATTCAGACAATTTGCTGACATACTGCTGTATAGAGCATGCTGTAATCAATTTCTTCACTTGTTTGTTTTCCATTATTTTATTGCATATTCAGTGGCAGAGCTAGAATTTTATACATGGAGTGGCCTCTGCTATTTCAGGTGGTCCACACAAACACACTATAGGCTACTCATACGGTGGAAAGATTAAAGTAAAGAAAGAATGAGTTGTACACAAAGTTGAATCAGTTGAACAGAATCAGTTGAAAAACTGTATTATATCTAGCACGTTTTCAGTTATGTTGTTAGCAAGCAAAACTTGTCATCACTCTCTCATCAGTCTCACTTTCTCACACACTTTGTCCTAAAGCGACTACTGTATGCTTAGTGATTGGCCGGCAGGCTGCAGCAATTACACTTATTACTAAGCCATACTTACATAATATTTCAGACCCAATATTCAGAGTAGCATGGTAAACAATATACAGAGCGCATCACAGGCTGTCATTGTTCAAAAATGAACCAATGTGAATATAAAACCAACTTCACCTCAGTAAAGCAGCCTAGGTGGAATAGCGCTATTTACTTGTTTTGTTGTTAAATGCTT
Source organism: Danio jaintianensis (assembly GCA_903798115.1). Taxonomy (NCBI): domain Eukaryota; kingdom Metazoa; phylum Chordata; class Actinopteri; order Cypriniformes; family Danionidae; genus Danio; species Danio jaintianensis. Next base: position 24,526,716 of record CAIGQV010003909.1, read on the forward strand.
ATCGATGCTGTAAAAGGTACCTTATGAAACTGAAAATAGTCACATCAATCTTTCGCCGGAAGATTTCAGTGGCTGAACAACACTTCTGTGCATATAACCCATTCGTAAAACAACAAAATCTACATAAGCTTTGCCTGACTAAAATAGTTTTAAAACATAACATTACCTGTCTAAAAGAAATACTTCAGCCATGGTGTCATCCTTCCTCCAGCGTGCAAAAGTAACTCCAATATTCATTCTAGATTTTAAAAAGTTTTGATTGAGCATTTGTTTTTAGCGATGTCACTCGTGTCCATGTGACCGCGGCCCGTGTGAACGTGCATCGGTGGATCTGCGTAAAAGGGTGCGCAGTTGTTCAAATCTACATTTGTTGACAGACAGTTTGGGCTACTTGTCAGAATTATGGGAATTATCGGCCCTACAATATTTAATTGGATGAACATTTTTTAGTCTTATGCTTTACCCAGAATATAAAAATACATATAAATACATTTAGATCATTTACTTTAATAATTACTATTGGAATGTGAAGAGACTTTCAAACAGCACAACAAAAAAATTTTCTGAAGACAATCACCAACTGCACCTTTAAGTGCCAAAGAGATACTGTGCAGTGTCTGTTACATTGTAGTGCTATTTGAAGACTACTAAATGTTAACTTGTGGAACACTGACAGCTAGCTCACTTCCCCATTAGCTAAATACTAAATTTTATACCTGAGACCGGCCGTAGTTGTATTTTTAGCTGAATCAGTTTTAATTTAACTAGAACTACACCAGTATTCTACCACTACTTTCTAGCCTGCCTGATATGCTGGAATGTTCCTCTATGTGAAATAATGTTATGGCTTTTTATTCTTCTTTTTTTTTTTTAATTCTTTCTTTATATTTTTTTATTGTTATTCTTTATTGTAAACGCACTATAGAAATGAAGATGAAATATGTGGTTTAAACCTGCATTAATAAATTCATTATACAGTTTGTTAAATATATATTGTATTTGCAGGCAAGCAGAACCCACAGTTTGAATGCAATGCAAGAATAAAAAAGTTTCTCATGACCAATTCCTCTCATTAAATAGTTGAATATGGATAATGGACTAATATTATATGACTAAACTCCACACTCATTAATAAAACATAAAGTTAGCTGTATTCATTCAATTAGACATCCAAATAGCCTTCCCTACCACTCTCAAGAATGAAGTTGACATCTATATTACATTTAATCATTACCAGGAAGTTTATTGTAGTTTTTTGTTTCTTTATAAGTTATTTTCGTTTCTTTATAAGGCTACTTCAGAAAAAATAAAAACCTTTTTTTGCATTTTTGGATTTGTTTTTAAAGAAAAAACTGGTAGACTGCACATTTGAAAATGCAAATTCAGCCTCTCATATCAAAAATTGAATAAAATAAATGATTATACACAATTCTTTTCAGCTAAATAATACATTAACAAACTGGGGGAAAAAACGGTAGGCCTAGCTCATATGCTGAATTTGGTTTCATTGTAGGGACTGTGCCAAACTAAGCAAATCCATCATGCTTGTTTTTGTTTATCCTACTCTTATAGCCGTGTGACAAAAATTATCAGTAGGATACCGTGTTAATCTGTCAATGCTCTCGTGCCTGAAATGCATTTATTGCATTGCTAATTTGGTTAATGTGTAATTTAGCATTTTTGCATATTATAGTGTGGGTTCATCTGCTTTCCGTTAGCCTATATATGCAGAAGACTTTTAACAAACTGTATAAGTTTCTTAATGCAGTAAGTGGATTCAGAAAACTTACTTCAAATACTGTATCATGTTTTATTATTTGTTCATATCTTGAAATCATATACTTCAGATCGTCCTCGATTTGAAAATTGCTTGCCCTGCTGGCAAAACACAAAATAAACTTCTTAAGATGTAAATTAGATGTTAAGCAACAGCAACTGCCAGTAGCAAATAAAATACTGGGGTGACATCGGATGTGCCACCCCAGACACCACTTTGGCTCTGCCACTGTGCATACTCAAGAAATAAACTCAAAATATCAAGCATAAAGTGTACTTACGCACTTTGTACATGTATTTTAGCCAGTCGATTAGTTGCACTTTTAGATTTCCTGTTTGATCCTTAAACTGTGAAACAACGGACTTGTTCAGTGTTGACGCCCTGTGGATAAATGAAAGCCTAACATGTATTCAATTCAATTCAACACAATTAAAAAACAATTGACTTTGCATTTACAATGCACATACATTGTACACAAACGTCACACTTTGCACAGTTCTTGCGTTAATTAGTTTGTCCATGAAGTGTCACCACTGAACTCAACGGAACGTTGTTTCACAGACTAAAACAACAACAAACTACTGATGACAAGAGATGGTGACAACTTTAGACTTTGCTTGAAAAAACATGAAAATACACATCTTTGATTTTCATTTTCACTTAATTTAGTTGCTTTAGTTTGGCATTGAACTAATTTTTTTGTTATTGAGATCTGGAGCACAATTTGGCAGCTTTTCCGCACACAAGAAAACACCCTATAAGACCAACAAACCAATGAGAATGCACATTGAGGCAAGAGGCTTTGGTGGTATGCTACTTTTTTATGAGATGTGTGTGAGAGTAACATATTATGGAAAGGCAAAGCGCATGTGCAAAAATTTTAAAATGCCCCAACCATTTTAGGCTTTTCGCTGCAACATTTCTCTGCTTGTGAGTTTGCTTTGGACACTTTTTCACTGACCATGAAGTACAAATCCCCCCTGCACACTTTGAAAAGCTCCATCTCTCCCACTCACTAAGCAGCAGAACACAATGCTGAACACTGCCATTATTGCTTATTTGGCGTTTTATACATTCAAGAAGTGTGTTTTCTTTGAGCAGGTAAAATTAAATGTTCAGTTCATATATCTGACTGCATGTATTTAATGACAAAACTGTAAAATTCTGAATGCAGTGCATTGTCAATCTCAAATATGAAGAACCGAATCGATGACATGATAAACAAACTGAACCTTGAGACCAGTTCACACCCCTAATGAATGTGTTCTAATAATTCTGAGAATTAAGAGTTCATTACATTTTACCAGGGATTCAGTTCCAAAAGAACATTCTTTCTTTGCAGTTTTAACATTAATCATCTAATCAAGTGGACACCCTTCAATATTAATTTCTATTTCACAAACTCATTATCTCATTCACAGCTCATAGGACAGCTTATACCCCTGGCACAAACGATAAAGCCAAAGTATACTTTGGGCTTGTCTTACAAACTTGAGAAATGTTATGATTGCATGTTAACTTTCCCCTGATCTAGAATGATATGTTTATGTGTCTCGCCCGTGGTTATATACGCAGGAGTATGTTTAGTGATCTGAGATGACATGTTATGGACCCAGAATTTGCCAAAACAACTCCGTCTGAAATGTGCATGGGGCTCTGAGACATCCCTCTCTCCGGCAATGAGTCAATTTCCAGACAGAGGGAACGTCTCTTCATTAGATGATGTCATCATTTCTTTCTTTCGTTTTTTTGAGTTGAATTTATTTTTCTGATTGTTCACTTCTCATATTCATCACATGACAAAGCATGGTGTGCTTGCTAATGCTAAGCAAGTGAGACGAGAGAGAGAGAGAGAGAGAGAGAGAGGTCGCAGGAGGGAGGGAGCGAGTGGGAGAGTGACACAAAGAGAGCTTGTCATACTTGCTTAAGGATGAAATATTAAGTGTGCAGCCAGGTTGTAATTTTCTCCTGCAAGTGCAGAAAGGGTGTGGGGGAGGAATCACACCATGACTTTACCTTTCATTCTCCAAGCTGCATATTACTATTTCAACAGCATTATTTTAATTACAGGTGCAATAAAAAGCAGAGCTGTTTAAAATCTGCTGTTCTACTTCTCATACACGGAATAATTAACTGATAAACTCTGTGCCACTGTCTAAACAAAAGACGTTAATAGAAACTTTGATAAAATCTTTTAGGTTTAGAAAAATATATATCTGCAATGAGGGTTGTACTTTAGATTAATTTAATGGCTAGGTTAATTTAATGATACATTTCTGCAATTTAAACAAACTGCTAATTATATTTGCGATGAACCTGCATTAATGTATTGTGTGCAGTGATTAGCATTGCTTATTAAAAAAAAAACAGACTCAATGTCTGTCTGTCTGTCTGCGTGTGTGTGTGTGTGTGATATTCTACCTCTTTTGGCAGAAGTGTGTGTGTGGAAGTTTTTCCCCTGATGTGATATAGATAGACAGGTGAGGATTTCATCTCGCTTTCAGTATAAGTCAGGTCTCTGTCTCATCTCACTGTCTGTGTCTCTCTTGCCCGTCCTGGGAATAATAGACCCTTTCTGACCCCCTTTCATCATCCCTGAAACACACATACACATACATTTGTTTTCATGCTGGGGAATTTCTGCTTCTGTTGTTTTATACTGAGCTAAAAATATTTTATATCCCCATAAATAAGCACATTGCAGAAGCAGACACGCACACACACACACGCACGTGCACACGATGGTTTTCTCTTGTGCGTTGTCCTGTGGCTGCTGTCGCATCATCCAAGTGGATACTGCACACTGGTGGTGGTGTGGCGAGACCCCCCTCATGATTCTGAAGCGCTTTGGGTGTATGGCCATACACGATAAATGCGCTATATAAATACACATTACATTACATTACAATTATAATTTTCACAGTAAATATTGTGGTTTGGGTTCTTTGCATATAGACTATCATAATTTATTAACTCATTTTAAGATGGATTTTCATGTTTTAAGGTTAAACGTCTGGGTCTATGAGAGGGAACAAAACATTTTATAAAATCTTTTTTTATAACAGCAAGAACATTACTTCACACACTTTATCACAGGGCAATAATATATGTTTTGTCATTTTTCTTTCAGCAATATGTAATCTTAAACCCTCATAAATCGTAAACCCTCACTTTTTGCCTATAT
>CAIGQV010003909.1:24532076-24548929 GCA_903798115.1 Danio jaintianensis
GTGTGTGTGTGTGTGTGTGTGTGTGTGTGTGTGTGTGTGTGTGTGTGTGTGTGTGTGTACTTAAGCTTAACAACACTGATTAAATCAACTTCATTTCTCATTCAGTGGAGAGCTATAGGTTATCCTCATCCATCAGTGAAGCTGATAATCACAACAAAGGATGATAGATGTAGACAGGACATTTGTACATGAAAATAAAACTATTCTCTCAGTTTTTTTAACCATAAGCCTACTATTAGAATTACGGAATTTAAGAACTATAAACACAAGAATTCTACAACACAGTTTATCTGTCATTAATCAGAGTTGATGAGCAGTGGTTTAAACGGATCTCAAAGCCATTTAACATGCTTTTCCCGCTGCCCTTCTTTTTACACTTTTTACACTTATGATTTAGAAGTGGGTTTAGCATGCTTTTTCAGAGGGCTTGTTGCGGATTCAGCACCTCATTCGTGCTGGTAACGCAACAATATGGTGCCAAAACGTTTTGGACAGTCAGAAAAAAACAGTGTTTGACGGGAAATGTAAAATGGAAACAGAAAACACATCAATTGTAAGATGGAAGAAACAAAGAGAAGTTTCATTCTTACCTTTAAAGTCCGAAACGTAGGCCTATATCCAAGTAAGAATGTCAACCTAGATTTGAAGACGGTCACGCTGTATATTATGACTTCAAATTTCTAGTGGGGATGTTTAAATGGTTATAATATGACGTCACATTATGTGGCAAAATTTTTCAAAAACGTAATTAAACAAATACGCCTAAAATGTATATACAGTCTACTGCGCTTGCTTTAAGCAGATTTAAAAAATAGTTATTTTAATTCTAGTCGCTTCAATTTTCTATTGGTTGCACATTTCACGTGATACAAGTTTCTGGTCAGAGTTCAACGTGAAATTACTACATGAAGGTAGCAGTGTGGTTTATCATCTTTTCAGACTACCCTAACTAAAAGTAGTCTTTTACTTAACCTATTTTTACATTTAATTTCTGCAACTTTTGTAAAGTGACTCAAACCATAAAATGCTAATATATATATATAACAAAAAAAACAACATGTTTAAAACAGAAAAGGTACATTCATGGACATTTAACTCAATGTAATGCATAACTAAACATACATTACTGATACTATAAAACACCAGTGTACAATGCAGAATTTTACAACATAATAACATTAATAGGCTTATAAATTAACCAACTTCAAATATTTGTTCATGTGCAGTTTCACTAGTTAATAACTCATCATAAAATTTTGATCACAATTTTTTAATAGGCTATTACTTATAAAAATTTTCACAAATATATCTACATTATACCTACATATCTTAAAATGTTCAAAAGAGTTATCATGACATCCTAATGTCAAAGCAACAAATCATATACTTTTAGCAACTTAATTGTTGCTGTATTACGAAAAAAAAAAAAGAACATGAATGCCTAATGCAGGAAAGTGTTATAAAAGAGGTGCGCAAAAGGAGTGCTCTTATCATCCCTCAATCTTTCCCTCTATTTTCTCTCCCCCGCTCTCTTCTTCTGTCTTCAGTGCCGATGAAATATCGCTATTGTTTATGCTGCAGATTAGAATGAAATTGGGCTGAAACCGGTTGTTCTGAGGAGATGGAGATAAGGCAGAGGATTTGTATGGGGCCATGTGCAGGAGCCTCTTATCGGGGCCCCTGCCACAGGCACCATATGAAGTTGTTCATGCTAATTAGCCCTGGCAGGAGCCCAGTCTTCGGCATGATGGCAATTCAGCGAGGCCCCCACACAAACACTCGTAAATACACATCCTGTTCATTATCATGACTTTTATCCTTTTTCCTTTCTGTGACATGATAAGAAATTTAATTACGAAAATTTACATTTCACAGCAATACGTCTGCATAAACAAATACTTTTCATCAATGCCATTTTTAAAAGCGAATGTTTGACTTTTTTTCCACCAAGACATTCCACAGCTTGATGCACATTGGCCCAAAATTGAGTGTGAAATAATGTTTGCTCGGGTCTTTGATAAAGACTTATTCATTTGATGAAACAGTATTTGCAACACTTTAATTGATTAACCTCCTCAGATGATTTCTTTGTTGCCATTAGACACGTGTGTTGTTTCCCAGTATTGGAGTACGGTCTAGTTTATTAACACTCTTACCTTGACACATCTTGCCTTATGTGAGCACCCACTAGAGTCATCTGACCTTTGCAGAAAAATGGAGTGGTTTTCAATATGTGCAGACCCCAAGGACTCCTATTTGTGCTTTTAAATTACATGTATTAGGCATTTTACACGTCTCTGAGCTTTTGTGTGTGTGTGCGGATGTGTGTTTTATGCTGAGTGCTTTTGGATGGACCGAAGAGCACCCATTTCGGAAATATACCATTTCTTTGGTAACTGCAATAAATGTGAAGCATCTAATACATTTATCAATGCATTATATATTATTAAAAAGAATGGCCTGATAGTTTAAATTTTTCCTAGCATATGCAAGTCAAATGTTAATCGCTTTACTTATTAGCTCATCTTCTGATAGGTCAATGCCATGCCAACTGGCTATGCATGTGGGTATATTGTGTCTTAACTTGTGTCAACATTTACAGTACATAGTTAATTTTCTCACAATAAATATTGAAACTGTTTATGCTTGTGTCCTTCCAGGTTTCGTTTATGCTATGTATTGAAAAGCAGCAAAAAGTATGAAGGTATGGAAAAAAAGTGTGAAAAACAGTTTAAATTTGACCTTCATATATACATAACTAAGAGACCACTTGAAAATTCTTGGTTTCTATTGATTTACATGATTTATTAAGCATGGGCTTGTGTAAAATGCTAATATGTGTTCACAATAAAAGTCTGATAACATTTCTTCATAGTAATAGTAATTACTATGAAGAACAAATAGTAATATTGCTTTTACTTTCAGAGAATGTTTTCTCAATTAGTTTTTTTGTTTTTTAGAAATGATTTCAGACAAATATTTATTTCGTAATGCTTCTGAAGTGAAAACGTTAGTACTGTGTTGTCTAAAATTGAATGTAAACATGACACCTTTTTTGTTATTTTGTGGATACACAAAAATACTTTTTTTTTATTTTAAATTTGGAAGAAATGTCATTAGTAGTTTACGGAATAAAATAAAAACATTTTTTTACTCAGACAATACAACTATTTAAAAAAAAACATTTATTTGATCCAAAAATACGATTGATTCCCTTTTCAGGACTATATACTATGAAAACTAACTTAAAAAATAAAACAAAAATACAGAATTTATTTAAAATAAATTAGAATCCTATTAGTGTGCTCTCACTTTTGAGCAATTCAATACTCCATGAATAAATTATAAAAGCCTTACTGCTCCCTAACTTTGGAATGGTATAGCAAAAATATTCGGAAAGAGCCTAATTCGCTGGTAAATGTGACTGAAGAGAAATGCTCTCTTTCCACTTCCTTCCCAGGTTCTTATCTACAGTATTTTCTTTATCTACCTGGTGTTAACAGGTCAGCCTATAGTGTATTACAATAAGTCAGACGTTAATTATTAGACAATTAGCATGCAATTAGTGCTTCTTTGACATTCAACTGACTATGCTAACAAATCCCAAAGCCAAGCATGCTAAATTGCTCGGCAGGTGAAAACACACTTCTGTGTGTAGTTGCAGAGCAGTTTGTATGAGATTAAATGGAAAGTGGTGCTTTTTTAGAAGGCTTGCTTTGAAACTTCTCTTCCATCCGTTGACCACACAGTAGCATGAATGGCATACTGCACAAACAACTTCATTCAGGTAGCAGGTAATTAAATTAGTGCACTTAGCTGAAGGTTAGTGCGCACACAAAAAGAGATGATTCTATACCACGTGAACCTTCTGGTGTCTTTCAAGAGGAATAAAACGCATTTATACATCTACTTATACAGGTATCTTAATGTCTGAAGAAGGCAAGTCACCTTGAACCGCAGCAAGTAATGCTAATTCATCGGGACAATAGAACACACTCTGCATTCACAGGCCTGAAGCGTATTGTGCCTGATTTTTGAAAACAGTGGATGGATGTAAGACACCATGCGAACGAGTTTTTGTGGTTTCCAGGGAGATAAAGTGGCAGAATGAGAAATGAAGGTTGTGAGACTTTTTCCACAGGCTTTATTTGTACTTGCAGTGCAACCGTTTTCTAGCAAGTGACCCTGCGCACCAGCGTTTTCAAAATCTCAAAATCTCTGGGTGTGGGTGTTTGTGTGCACAACATAAAGTTGGTTTCCTTCCAAGAAGGACACCGCGTTCTTCATCCGTACAGTGATGTGTACAGCAGTATGTTTGTGTGAATGTGTTGATGTGTGCAAATGACAGCCATTGCTAATTAGCTTGGAATGTTTGGCCCGGTTTGTTAATACGCACGCCAAACCAAAAATTACCCAGCTGCCCTGAACACGATCACCCTTAGATGAATGACATGTGCTTTCTCTGATCAACAAGCCACCATTTTTAATAGGCCACTGGGATTTCATGAAGGTAGCATTTTACATACTCTCAATTCCAATCACCTGATTCTCCTCCAAAATCTTATCCACAATCCCAGCTTCCAAACCAAAATCCCCTCTCCTCTCCTCCCCACCACATCACACAAAAACATCAAATCATTATGCAATTCTGAGTGTGCCTCACACATGTGAGTGGGCTTGACAAACCACCAGTAGAAAACACACCCTTTCATCTCTCTTTGCACCAGACACTTTCTTACAATCATTACACATCTCTATGAAAACATTTTGCATTTCTGAGTGTGCTTCACACAGGTGAGTGGGCTTGACAAACCACCTGTAGAAACATTCTCTCTTTATGCACCGAACACTTTTCTTAAACTCCATCTTACAATGAAAAACCTTTTCAACCTTAAATATCTCTTTTACACAAAGTATCACACAATATAGTTTCTGTTTTACATAAAGTACTTGCATAGTCTGTCTTAGGTTATATGTACTAGTTATGTATACATTTAAAAATTGCTTTTACGTCCAGTGTTGTGTTTATATTTATGATTATGTTTATGTAGCATAAATATGTCCACGCATGTAGTGGAAATGACAATAAAGCTCAACTTGACCTGACTTATTTCAGTCAAGTAATCTTTATTTCAATAGCGCTTTCAGTGTAGATTGTACACTGAATAAAAAATAAAATCAATCAAAGCCAGAAAACTTGAAAGCCTGGTTGTGTTTAAACACACACTACATTTTTTCTGAGAGTAAAACTGAAATAATTGTGTTTGGTTTATCAGATTCTCTTAGTACACCTATAGTAAATCATGGCAATTCTGTAAAGTCTTGGGCGTTATGTTTTTTAAAATTTGATAAACAGATAAAAAAACAGTTCCTGCTTTTTCAGCTTCTACTTTTAGTCAATGTAAAACCTATTCAGGGACCAGTTCTTCTCTGGCCAGATGGAAAAGAGGCAGAGCTGCAGTATAAAAACATCAGCGGCCATGAAAATGATGAGTGTCCGTCATGGTGGACGTGCAAGTATAAATAGGTCCAGGGTGGGTGTTCAGACTGGCCAAAGGGATCTATGTAGAGACTCATTTGTCACTGAGGTTTTTGCAGGACCTTAGAGCCATTGAATAATTTTTGTACAGTATGAATATGACAATGGGAAATTAAATGGAAAACAAAATCTTCCATTTCTGCTTCAACACTGTGAGATTGTGTCGTAATCAGGACTGGTAATTTGTGACCAACTAAAAGGACACGTTTAAAAGGACTGGAGTGAGTTTTTAATGATAGGCTACTGATGCTTTACTACATCATAGGTCCACAGAGGCAAGCTCGCACTGAATATCAGCTTCGAAATTAGCCTCCAGGTTTATATGGAGGATGTCAACATTTGAGTGCCCTGGCTGCTGTCATTCAATATTCAAAGCAAATTCCCTAAGGCGAAATCCCGCTGCTTAATGGATGAAACCGCTTGATGCATTTACAGGAATGATGGAGTAATATGACGTTCATTAAGTGAACATACAGGTGAACCTGGCTATGAGTCCCTTGGTGGTTCCCTGTTCGAAGAAAAACAATGCACATGAAAATGCAACTGGGCATCTGGGTAGTGTTTATCAGATTGCATTACACATTACATCAATATTCTGCTCCGTATGTAAAATATCTGCAATATTTATTCTGCATGTCCATCTGGGAGAAGGCATATATGTGCCAACCAATCCCACTGATTTCCCCCTTCACCTGAGCTCTAATGGAAGTTTCATGTATTGAAGTGACCGGTGAATTAACTGGAAAGAGATGTTGAATGACACCAGAGGAAGAAGAGCTGAATGTGAAAGTGATGCGGTTGTTGACTGCGCATTAAACTAAAAAAAAGAAAAGTGTGTTATTTTTTAGTGTTAAATTATTTTCTCTAATCTTAGAGACAGCTACTTGAGACATTAAGTAGTATTACATTGATTCCTCTAAGAAAGTTGGTCTGTGACACTATCATCAGATTTAACTTGTTTGCGCAGATCAACCAATAAGGCGAGTTTGAGGGCGGGGCCTGACAAATGGAAGATGGGGGCTTGTTTGGGAAACCTGTATGAAAATAGTAAATGGATGCATCCACAACAGCACACAGAAAGCAGTAAACACTATGCAGAAATAGTATTATGTCTCAGTAAATAGTATTTTTAAAATAGTTGCATGGCAAAAATTTCCTGGATTACTTCCTGTGCATCTGATAGAGTCTTTATTTATTGAATTGCTTTGTAATGGCAGTTCAGCAACAAATCTGATAGAGGTATGTCACATGATAATGACAACATGGCAGATGTAGTACATCAGATTATATTTACAATACACACATTCATTAAAGTAATTTCTTATTCAGAATAATTATTTGGTGTACTTTTTATTGACTGGTCATATGATTGTGCTTAGGCTTTCCAAAAATTTGCTTTGGAAATAACTTATTATATATTCAGTAAACACATCATTTACGAAGTACACATACAAGAAGTTGTTTTTATATATAATTCTAATAACATACACCATTCTGATAACATCCTAATTTCAAAAAACTTATTTATTATTTTTATTTTTACAGAAAATGACAATTGGCCATAATAATTGACCAATTTCCTTATTTAACCAATTACTTATTCTTAACTACTCTTAAGTTAATATGTTGTCTAAAAGAAATGAGAACATACATATTTACATATATACATACAATAATTTGTTTCCAAGATTTATTAACTCAGTTCACAGTTAAAAATGAACTAAATTGCAATGACTGATTTAAAATCATTCATTCATTCAATCATTTTCTTTTCGGCTTAGTCCCTTTATTAATCAGGGGTCGCCACAGCGGAATGAACCGCCAACTTATCCAGCATCTGTTTTACGCAGCGGATGCCCTTCCAGCCGCAACCCATCACTGGGTAACACCCATACACACTCATTCACACACATACACTGTGGACAACTTAGCCTACCCAATTCACCTATAGCGCATGTCTTTGGACTTGTGGGGGAAACCGGAGCACCCGGAGGAAACCCACGCGAACACGGGGAGAACATGCAAACTCCACACAGAAATGCCAACTGACCCAGCCGAGGCTCGAACCAGCGACCTTCTTGCTGTGAGGCGAACGTGCTACCCACTGTGCCACCGTGCAGCCTGATTTAAAATCAGAAAACAAATCAACAGTAATATTTTCCCATAATTACATAATGGAAATAACCATTCCCATTAACACTGGTTAAATAACAATGCTCATGAAACACCAGGGGATTTCCAATTGATCTACATTTTAAAAACTATTTTAATGTTAAGTTGATTTATTGGTAACTAGCATAAGATCACTATGTTTTAACATTTCCAAATATTGAAGTTCTACAAGATTCAACATTTATGTTTTAAGTCAGTTTAATGAAAAGTTCAAATCAGTTTGATTCAACTTAAAATCAACTAAAAATTGATTTAGCATAATCTTTCAGTTAATAATATTTAATATTTCTCTGTATTGTATTAAAATGACACTTTGTCCTCCATCTGTGTCTAGCCGTTTAATGTGAAAAACGATGTGTGCATTCACAAACCGGGTAAATCCACAATGTAATGTAGAACCTGGCAGCTATAATTCCCACTGTGATTACAACTGTTTGTTCATTTAGCTTGGCTGAGCTGTTAATACCCAGGCATTAGTGAAAAATGTAAAGAGGGACGCGGCCCGCTACGTCCCAAAGGGCAGGTGATAGCGACTGATGATGTCATCAAAGAAGTTTTACATAAGCATGGCAATTATGCTGATTTGAGCGGATGCTGCTGGATGAGCAGATGTTGCCTGAAGCGGCCTGGCTGGATCTACCTTTGCAAGGTGTATGTTTCTTGGGTGGTGTTCACAGTGTTTTGACACCTAACTGCCGATTCAAGTGCTGTCATGGAGTGTGGTTACACTCTCCATCAGCTTCACTGTGTCAATATAGCATCTGGTTCCAGCTTCAGGCTTCTCTGCACTGATCTCTCCCTCGGTTCAACCACAAAAATGTCATGCTGGCACATCTACAAGTAAGTCCTGGTCATGCCGTGTCTTGATTTGCTTATGAAAGTGGAAGTTATCTTGGGTGAACACGATTAAGAGTGAACATCCAAGCCCTAGGAGGATGGTATTCATTCTGTAGTAAAAAAAAAAAAGGGTTTTATGCATCAAATCAGATATTATTTCACAGCGTTTAATGTGGAGAAAGCAGAGTTTTGTTAAAGCTTTCTTTACTGAAGCAATGGTGTAGTTTGATTCCCAGGTTATAAACAGTTGTTACCGACGCAAATAGGAAGTGACATATCACTCGGTCACCCAAAGGCAAGCTCAGGTTTTATTTGACTGGTGTTGTCTAATTGATACTATGATGGTCTGTCTGACCACAATCTCAGGAAGTTGACTGTGCACAATTGCATGTTAGGGCAGTGCAAAATTTCAGTTCTGACATGGCACAAGTTTAAAGAAGAAGAAGAAGAAAAAAAGCTCTGTTTAACATAATTGAACCATCCCAATCTGTCATATACACCAACCATCATATATGTAACTTGCTCTCATTCTTTCCATTTTCCTAAATGCAAAAAGGGAAAACGTACACTAATCATCTAAATGATGAATTTTATAAAGCCATCTTGCCAATATTATAAAGCCAATATTGATGCTGGTGTTTTAACCAGCATTATGTTGATAAGTGAATCATTATGGCAACATTTGTCATCAAAGCAACTTTTATTAAACAGAGAGGACTTTAATGCTAATACAATGAATGCAAAAATAACATTAATATAACCAGACTTAAAAATATATATATTGTGATCATTGTAACAATATTTTATATTCCAAAAAAGATATTTAGAATAAGACTCATTTGATGACATATTAAAAGATTATAGGATTCAGGAAAGATTTAAGGATCACAATGCAGATGCAAAACACTAAAAAATTGTATCAAATCTTTTTATTTTTCTGGAAACCACCAGATTTTACCCACAGTATGACTGTTTATTATTTTAACATCTACTGTTATTTATATCTACTGTTTAAATATTTTAATAATACGTGTCAGACTTTCATATTTACATAAATGCCAATGTAATAAGTCACCTACATTTTGACATTTTATATCATTTATATGTTCATTTCACTCAATGTGAACACCAAAATGATTTGATTTGCCTCATCTTTGACCCATTAACCACCGTTAACAGATAGGAACTTATTGTGATGTGTTACCATTCATTTGTTCCCTCATTTTAAAGCACATTTCACTAATTCCTTTCCTCATTGTAATCGAATGCATTCCCAAGCACAGACTGAACTTCTGACTGAAAATGACAGAGCTTGTGCAACACGTCAAACACACACAACATACCCCAATGTGTGCAAACAAGCATGTGTAGTAACATGCTTGTGTACAAAATGTAAATCGTCCAGCAGATGCAGCAACCTCAGCTAACAATCCCCGCACAATGTGGCGTTGTGCGCCGTGTGCTTTGGCAGCAGCTGAATGACAACTCTGAAGCCCCAACCACCCTCCTCTTCCCTCCTCCCCTCTGCTAGCCTGCCAGTCTTTATCTCACTTGGTTGGGTATAAAAAAAAAAAGCAGCATGTGTGTGCGTATTAGTGTGTGCGTATTATACTGGAGGTCTCGAGAGTGGCTTGTGGCCCTCATAACATGCTTATGTCCAGTGGGGGCTGTTTGCATGAATGGACGGGTCGGCTTCTTTTTCTCTTTTTTTTTGGTATTGTGGTGGAGGTGGTGGTGGTGAAGGCCCTACCAGACTCAACAGTCCTGAATGGAGCGCCCTTTTTCCGGACACTCCCTGCCAGCCTGCAGGGTTAATGGAACCGTCAAGCGGGGGTCAAGCGCAGACACCGTTAATATGCTCACAGCGATTACTGTGCCAAATGGGCTGACCTCCTCTCTCCTGCTTGCTTTTTCTGTCTTTCTCCTTTTCGCGCTCTCCTACGCTCTCTCTCCGTCTCCCTCGCACCTGCCATCTTGCTCTGGCATTGTGTGGCTGTGAAAACGTTTAACCGGCATTGAATGAGGAACCCCTGTGTTAAAGGGGAAGGGGGCAGGACATGGAGAGAGAGAAAAAGAGGCCAGAAAGGGCACGTCCTCCCTCCCGCTCGCTCTCTTTCCACTCGTCGCCGGCGCTCGAAGGGCACGTCTTTGTTTGTTTTTGAATGAGAGATGTTTGGGATGTCTCCTACATTCGAAATGAGCAGCACCGTCGCGAATATGAGTGCCGCAACACACTCGGCTGGCTCAGATGCGCATCGAACGGTGGCTGGATGTGTAGCTCGAGGCTGTGAGGATGGAAGGAATGTTCACCCCCCCCTCCTCCTCCTCTCTTTAATTCTTCTTTGTAGCTTTTAAGCAGTGGCATTCCTGCTGGCTTTTGTTTTGGGGGTGGAGATGAGGCTGCTAATTGGTAATTGTTGTCCCTCTTTTGGCCACTCAGAATACTCTCAGAGCTGTTAAAGGATCACCTGGGTGACAGGTCACGGTGGGCACTTCCGCTGCACATGCTTAACCCTTGTCTCTTGTGTCTTCAGCCCACCTCTGGCCTCGCAGATCACAACCTCTGACCTCACCTGTCCCGGCATGGGGTCAAATTGAAGGCTAGCCTGGGGTCAGATCTACAGGACTCGAGTTGTTCCTACTTGCTATTTGAGCCATGAGAACTAATTGGCATGTCGCACTTATCAGGGTTGTATACAATTCAGAACTGAAGAATTGTCTCTCTTACCATTGAGGAGTGTGAAGTTGGATTGAATTGTCCACACACACCATAAGAAGTTGGATTGGAATGTTAGGGCCAACAGGTTTCAAACTCAATCAAATGTATATATTATCAATTAATTCAATTTGAACAATAATAGAAATATTTTACATTTTTATCAGAAATTCCACGATTCCTATTTAAATTTTTATGGTAGTGTGTTTTATGAATTAATGCAAATTTATTTTGAAAATAAATGGTGGTAATTAAAAGAATCCTTTAACTATTTAATAACAAGAATGTATTCAAATGGCATTTGAAATGTTCATTTTATTGGCAAACAAAGAGGCACAAAAGACCTCAAAATGATCAACCTTAAATGAAGGATGGATGAAAATCTGTAATATTGTCTCATATAAAAGGGATAGTTCATCCCAAAATGAAGATTCTCCCATCATTTACTCAACCTCCACATAAGCTTCTCTCTTCTGTTGAACATAAATGTATTCTAAAGAATGCTGGAAACCAGTAGCCATTGACTACTATACTATTTTTTCCTACTTTGTATGTAAGTAGCTACTGGTTTTAAATAAATTGTATTATTAATATTCTGATAAATATATTTTGCCGTTTTTTGTTTTTTTACATAATTCTGTCATAATTTCAACTGAACTTTTATTTTGACAAGTGCTTCAGTGGAGTAGATGCACTGCACTGTGTATTAACACAGAGACGAAAAAGATACGAACACAAGTATCTTTTAGCAATATTCATTAAATTGTAATTTAAATATATTCAGAGCATTCTGGGAAATGAGGTGTTCATCCACCTTGGTCCACAAAAATGAATTTGTTAAATATTTTGAAATACAGAAGCTAACTGCACATTTTTAATCGATTAGGAACACCTTAATTTATGACAAGATTTTATATTTCAGAATTACAGTAATATTTTATTTAAATTAATTTCAATCCTTTGCTTATTCAATACACATTCTATAGGATTCTAATTCTGTCTCAATTCGGATCTACAAGGCATTTTAAATTCTTCTCTAACCCTGGCATTTATATCAGTGTAGCTGCTGAAGCGATTGTTCAAGTGAACTAGAAATTCTGACTTTACTCCTGACCATAATTGTTTTATAATCAAAAGAGTGAAAGAGAAACAAATGAGAAACACATTATTCACTCACTGGATAAGAATAACTCTCTCTCACACACACACACACACACACACACGCACACACACACACACACGCGCGCGCACACACTCACAGACACGCCGCATATCCATGGAGCACGCACACACACACACAAAGAAACAATTACAATTTTTCATTAAAATACTCTTAATCCTTTTATACGAAACATAGTTACACAAGTCCACACAATGAGGGGCGAAGAAAGGAGGAGAAGTCGTGGGGAATAATTACACATATCATGGAGCCAGGCTTTTATTTGGGGTGTCACTTGTGATGTCACAGGCTGCCGGCACTAATTTGAATTCAGACCTTTATCTCTGGCCCGCAGCAGATTTGAGTGACGGGCCACCAAACGCTCGCGCCACTGTCCTATTGATTTCTCTAAATCCCCAACAATGGCATTTGCATGCTTGTTTCTGTAATAATACAGATATGCCATTTGGAATGAAAGGCTGCGCAGACCAGAGGTAACTAATTGTGTGGCGTGTAATGAGTGCAGTTTCAATTTGATATAACCCACAGCTCCACTCGCCGCAGCCCCACGCTAAGTACTTTCAAGTCTTTGTGGGGAAATAATTGATTTTTTGTGCTTTGGGCGCGAGGAAAACTATTATGATCTTTTTGAATAATGGCAGCGGAAGGCCCGTGAACGATTTAAATTGGTATTAGAGGAGGAAGCCGTGGTGGGAAGATAGCAAAGCTGCTTGACTGACAGCTTGCAAATGGAGCCCAGGCTGCTTGATTAGTCATTCTCTTAAGGTGGAGACGAGCTTTCGGTGGTGGACCGGCTTAGCGGAGAACATCGCTGCTGACATTTTGCTTCTACGAGTGCTCACTCATCAGGACATTTAAGGGGCAGCTCCGTTTGACTCTGGCATCGCTTCAATTTTTTTTTGCGGTCTGAAAGAGCCCGCACTCCAAGGGCGAATGGTGGAGAACACTTTTCCGCACCTCCTTTTCCCAAGTAGCCAGTGGACGGTCTTAAATGAGCTCTACCTGTGCCAGCTACAGGGATTTGAGGCAGAATGTGATTATTCTGGGTATCAGTGAGCCTTGGCGCTGCTCTCTCAAGGTTGAAAAACTCATTTTTTCCTCAAGCTTTTGTTTCCTCAGGAACAAAAGTGCTTTCTTAGTTAACGCAGCATGTTCAAATTTCATGCTTTTAATTGTGCCCATAGATAAATGTGTCTGCGGTGCGGAGGGAACGTTGGCTGCACGTGTGCATCATTGTGAAGACAGCATGTGTGCGTGCGTGTGTGTGTTTGCGTTCAGAAGTATGGCGTTCTTTCAAAGACACTTGCTCATTGCAAGAAATCCAGGGGCTTCTTTCCAGTGCCGTAATCCAATTCCACCGTCACTTTCAACAAGAAGACTTAATCTGGTTGAAAATGTGACTAGCTTGGATGGCTCTGTGTACTAGTGTGTGCACAAGTGTCATCCCGTGTCACGTCTGTGAAGTTATCTTGCAGAAACACCGTGCTCGTGACGGACTGTGTGTGATAGCTTTCAAATTGATGGTTGTGTTTAGGCCGCAGTGCGTATATGAAGATATATGTGCGATGACACATGTCATCATGACTAATGGTCCAGTAAAGAAGCCGACGATTGAAATCCCACTTTCCATATACTGATATGACAAAAAAACAAACCTTTTTCACGCCAAATTTCTCCACACTACTTTTGAGACAAATATATGGAGTCTTAATATCACTTCAACCTCTAGAGATGAAGTGGGAAAGAGTGAGCGAGAAAGAGAGAGCCTAAGGCATTGGGATGCAGTCAGGTTTAAGTTTGTAAGGATCACCACATCGCATCTCTTGTCAGTGATGGCTTAATATGTGTAGCTCTGCCAGTGGTGGCGGTGTATGTGCGTATGCAGAGGGAAAGGCAGTGGGCTGTACAGCACTTTACCCCCCAGCCAGAGTGTGCTTATCTCATCTGGAAGCAAACACACACACGCGCACAGCCCTTTTTCTGGCTGGGATCTGCTCAACATTTGTCTCTATCACATTATTGCTTTGACCCCTGTCAAGAGCAGTGAGCTCAGACTGCAGGCGAATAGAGCCTCTACATCCACTGCCACACTGACACTGACTCCCTCTTTTTCATCCACATCTGCTGCTGTTTCCTTGATTTTGCCTAGTTAACAAAGGCCTCTGAATATCTAAAGATATGCACAATAGATAATGTACACTTTCAAAAATATCTGTGAATTCAACCTTTACATTTTGAGTGTGTATTTTTTATTATTATTATTATTATTATTATTATTATTATAAATGTGGAATTGCCTTATAGGAACTTGATTTCTGTTCCAACAGCTCTTTTTGTTGAAAATTTAAATCTGCAGTTAAACAAAGTGACTAGTATTTACACTTTTAGTAGCTTGAAACAGTATATTATTGCCTCTGTTGTACATGTAAATTGCAAAAACCGGTTTTCAGCTGCCAGAACATTTGCTGTTATTTTACTAATAGATTTTTGGATAGATTTTTTTGAACAAGGATTGTTTTTTATTTTATTTTAAAATCTTAATTCAAGAAACATCTTCTTGAAAAGCATATTTACTTAACAGATAAAGCCTTGATTTATTCATTTATAAATGTACCCAAATTGAGTGACTTTATATTTACATTTAGAAAGAAGAAATATATTTTTATTTAAGATTATTTTTCATACCTCATTGGCATATCTTGTTTTAAGCTTAAAATCGCCTCATTTTGATAATGTTAAAACAGACGTAATAACTTAAAATCTATATTTTTTCTCACTAATTCATTTACTCATTCAAGGACAAAATGTATGATTATTTTGATATCACTTTATTAAATGAGCCACATATCTCTGCATATACAAATTATTTGTGTGTACACATTTATGTTTGGTCTTGTTTGTATTATCCCTCACATTGCCACTGGCATCGTTTTTCTATTTCAGTATATAAATGAACACATAACACTGAGATAAAATTAATTGGAGGAAAATGAGTCAGTAACACAAATTTCTTAAAATGTTTAAACCAATTATGAGTAGAAAATTAATCTCAAACAATAATTGTTCAGTCCTATAAGCATTAAGCAATATTTTAATGATTCCTCTGAATTAATTTATTGAACGCAGCATAAATCTGAATTAAATGCTTCTTTATTTATTTAATTATTTAGCTTTTATATTAAGAATAGTGATCAACACTCGTACAAATATTCTCCTTTTATCGCTTTTTATTCTACATTCCGTTTATTTAATTACATAACATATTTAGGTATTACTAATTAATAAATGTATGCATTTTATTTTGTTTTATTTTTCTGGCACGAAACAACTGAACTGTATATTTTTCTACAAGGCATTTCATGCTTAGTGGTTAACGATGCAGACATGCAAATGTAAATACAAACATACATTAGTGAATACACATATGCAACATACAAAACACAATACAAAAACCACTCTTACATCCATACACATTCACAGTCCTCTCTCTCTCTCTCTTTTTCCTATTATCTCTCTTCCTTGTTCTTCATCCAGAGAGGTGAGAGCTGTTCATTTAGTTAGTCATAACTAATAGTATCTAATCTGAGAGAGGGAGTCTCCGGAGAATATTGGACAGTGTAAAGGTTAATCACCGCTGCCTGGTTAGTCAAGGAAGACGGGGCTAATTCCTCGGAAGGCAAATGGCATGCGCTTGTTATCTGAAGCGCCGATAAGGAGTGTTAATGTACCAGACAGAATGGATGCTCAAGGGCCGGGTTCGCTTATCAGCAAACTTTACAACAGGAGCCCAGGAAAGCGCACAACCCCCCGCGCCACACAATAAGCACCTCAGTTTACCTCTCAAGCAGAACTATCACAGAACCCCCCCCCCCCCCCCCCCCCCGCCACCCCCCCCCCCCCCCCAAACACACACACATACACGTGCGTGCACACAGCGCCTCCAGATCCAGGGTATTATGAACGTGGGCTAATTGGAAGATCACTCTAATACATTGAGAGATAAAATACTCTGGCCGGTCGCCTAAAGCGCGGATCAGGACAACATTGGACAGCTATCTAGGCTTGTCACACATTCAGAGATTTCCATACAAACACAGCACGAGCAATTACCCAAAACACATCTCTGTTTGTGCTACAACATACTCCCTGCCAGTGTGGCGGCCTAAGGAAAATTAGTGGAGTTTTATGTGTGTGTGTGTGTGTGTGCGTGCGTGCGTGGGTGTGTGTGCGTGTGTGTGTGTGTGTGTGTGTGTGAATTAGTGAAAGGGAAATTGACTCAATGTTTGTCTGATTGTTTATGTATTTATTAGCTGGGGAGGAGAACTGTCTGCTTGTGTGTGTGCCAAAGTGTTTGTGTCTTTAGGGAGGTAAGAACTATCAGGGCTTCTTTGGAGAAACGCATCCTCAAA
>CAIGQV010003909.1:24553929-24571983 GCA_903798115.1 Danio jaintianensis
TTTTATACACTTGTATCATTATTACTTGTCATTATTAATAATTTTTTTAATTTTAATTGATTTACTTACATTTAATTTAATTGATTTGTTTACGCAAATATAAAAATGTACTCACTCTCAAGTGGTTCCAAACCTTTATGAGTTTCTTTATTCTGTTGAACACCATATAGGATATTTTGAAGAAAGCTTAAAACCTGTAACCATTGACTTCCATAGGAACAAAAATAAAGTGCGTAAACAATGACAGAATTGTACGTTTTGGGTGAACTACCCCTTTAATATAATATTAATTTACACATTTATATTAATATTGCTAACCAAAGCAATATTAACATACCCTGAAATATCAATTTAATTGTGTCTTTTCCAAAGAATCATATCTTTATTGCTCCAGCTCAGCACACAGCGTTTGGAAACGTGACTCTGACAACAGTTGCTGGAGCCAAGCTCAGGTTCAGACCCAGCTGAAAACAAATGCATAGAATTCAGTACATGTTACAGGCCTTGATAGCGATGAGGAGGGATTTCAAAGAGCCGGGGGGGGAGTTTCTGCTCAGACTACCCTCTCCTCTTCTCAATCACGGTCCAAAGCCAAAAATGTCCTCTTTACACTGACAGGAGTGTACCATATTCTACTTACAGTTATTCTGGTCTCAAACCTATTCTTATTCGCCTCTTTATTGGGTACATTACCATGAACATCAGTAATCTAATTATTTACCTTATTCTGAATTAGACAATATTATGATTAAGGTGTTTACAGAAGTCTCTTAGAATATTCCTTTTATTATGGCATGTCATTACATCCCCACATGACACCATCAGATGCTTCCTACAATTTCACGTATCAACATACAGTTCATCTTCATACCATATACAGTTTTGGGTGTTTCGTTTAATTTAACAAAAGCTTCAATTATTTGTCATGCGATATGTACAAACAGATTATGGCAGATGCAAATTCTTGCTCAAAGCCATTTGTTTTCAAAGCTCTATTGTTTGCCGTCAAACTGTTGACCACTGTTGTGTGTGGATTCTGTCTCAAAATGTGCTGAAAAGTCCTGTATTATGGTAATAATGTGATTAAGGTGCACTGTCAACAAAATCAGAAGTTGAGAAAACTTAGGCAAGCTTCAAGGTCAATTAGTTGTATAAACTCGCAAATCAACATACTTTAACATTAACCACATTTATTAAGTTGAACAAACTTTTAGTTAAACTTGCAGTTGTATTTGGTAAGCTAGAAACAGTTATTATAATTTACAAAAAATGTTATAAAATAATAGTTTAAGGTGAGAGTTATGAAAAAAGAAAATTCTGTCAACGTTTACTCATCCTTCACTTGTTCCAAAACTGTTTGACATTTTTTATCCTGTTGAACACAAAAGACAATATATTGAAGAAAACTAGAAACCTGTAATCAATTACATCCATAGTATTTGTATTTCCTACTATGGAATTCAATGGTTACAGGTTTTCAGCTTTAGTGTTCAACAGAATAAAGCAACTCATAAAAATTTGGAACCACTTGATGGTGAGTAAATTTAGTTTTTTCAACTATCCCTTTAAGACACTGTGAAAAAAATGAAAAGATGAGAAAAACATTTAAGGCAACCAGCTTCAGAAGATATTCGAGAGTTTTCAACTTTGTATTTGTTATACTGCACCTCAATAATGCAACTATAATATAGTAAGTAGAGTCCAAATGTCTAAATTCAATTAGCGTTTGACTGTTGCTGGATTAAAGTAATCAAAAATCAGTTTATATGGTAGTTTCTTGATCAAAGTATTGTCTTAATATCATAATATTGTTGTTGTTCATATAAACGTACTGAATGTCTTCATGAAAAATGGCAGATATAACATTTAAGTAAATGCAGTATTCCCTTAGGGCTGTCTGGATGTAGTTCACTTTGCGAAGCAGGTCACATTACAATTTGCTGAGAAGCTTGATTTTCAGACAGAGACAGGAGAAAAAAAAGGGGGGGGGGAAGGAAAAGTAATTTCTGGATCCTTGTTGAAAAAAGGTCAAATGCTTTTTAATGACTGTGTTTTCCGATAATGGCAAACGGGGACAGGCAGTAATAAACTTGCAGATTGGTATCGTGCGTCGTGCACTTAAGCGGAGCGTGGCACTGAGGACTTAATTTACCAGCAACTGTCACCAGGTGTTATTTCTCTATTCCAGATGCTGGTTCTGTTTGCCACAGGCCAGAGCCAATTTAAAGAGAGCAAATACAGAGTTGTGAGAGTGTCTGTGTAGATACTGCTATTGAATGATGAATTATAAACAGAAGACTGATATGAACAGTGAGTGGACTGCGTTTACTAATATCAAAACTTTTCTAGGATCTAAAGAGAATGACATGGATAAGACAACAAGAGAGACTGTAAACATAATGATTATGAGAACTTAGTGCTGAATACTACAGCATTTAAATACCGTTTAGCTTAGTTTGATTATGATTTGTTTGATTATATGGACACACTCTTCTCACATTTTTATTAATTAAAAGTTATTATTACTGTTATTATTAATATTATTATTATTATTATTATTATTATTGAAAAAAATGAATCTTCTGACCATTAGTTTGAAAGGATATCCTTGCTGATTTTTTAAATGAGTTATTTTTTAATCGGAATAAATAATAATAATAATGCTCATGCAATCTTCCTCTGCAGCTCGGAGAAAACCTATTTTAGCCCAAGTTGAATAGAGACACTGACATTAACATGCATTTATTTAGCAGTAAAATGGTTTCTAATTCTTACCATTATAGTTTCCTCCTGAGCTGTAAGTTAAACGCAGTAGTGTTTGGGGGATTTTTACGGCTATCACATATGGCGGGATGTTTCCGTTTATGCTGGGATTTTCACTTCAATCAGTTTTCAACAGAGATTTTATTCTACTGAACACTGAAATGTCTAGTAAATCTACACACTGACAGGCTAATTAAAGGGATAAATGTTCATTAAGCCCCACCCATCACTTCTTGCAGTGACCTACAAAAATTTCATGCATATATTGTTTCAAGTTTCATATGAATAACCTGTCATATGAAAAATATCTTTGTGTTAAAATGCATATATTAAGATTAGTTTTTTTTGCAATGTTTTCATAAGAAAAGATTCTTTTTTTGTAATTTAAAGCCTTTAAATAATTTCTATTTAACACAACAATAGAAATTGTAAAATGACAATTGATACTTTGCTCCCATATTTTTTTTAACTACACTGTAAAAAATGCTGGGTTGCACACAATCGATTTGTGTTGGGATAACATGAAGGAATTAAGTTAACTTATTAGTTTTTACAAATTTTAGTTGATTGAACATAAACCAATTAAGTTGTCCCAAAAAAACTAAAAAGTTGTGTTGTTTTAGATAATTTTAAATAAGTAGCTTGAACAAACAGCAAACCTATTTTTTGTGTGTGTATCAAACATAACATAAAATCTGGTTTCTTAGGAATGGACCAATAAAAATAATAATGAATCAAAATTTACGTTGTTCATAATCAATGAGCATTTTATGAATTTTATGCAATTGCTATTTTATATATTGAAAATAATCGGTTTGTGTTATCTTAAACAGTAAGAATTTGAAGGTTAATCAGGATAATCATAACTGCTGCTGGTTTAAAAAAATGACAGTGAAAGTGGAAAACATAGTACTATTTAATACTTATATTTAATAAATTAGTTTTGACTTGTACTGCTTAGCACTTTTGTTGCTATTTAAGTAGGGTACGGTCAAGTTTGTATGGGTTGGTTTAAGGTTTGGTAAAGTGGTACACTCCAGGAAATGATTGACAAAAATACTGGCAACTCATTAAAGAGATTCACCCTCAAACTAAAAATGTTGTCATCGTTTACTTGTTCCAAAACTTCACTTTCACTTACTTTCTTCTGTTGAACACAAAAGAAGATCCTACTATGAAAGTCAATGATTAAAAGTTTCTAACATGTTTCAAAACATCTTCTTTTGTGTTCAACAGAATAAAGAAACTTATAAAGTTTTGGAACCACTTCAGGGTGAGTAAATACTTTTTTTGGGTGAACTATACCTTTACATTTTTTTGTATCCTAATCTATATTACCACACAAAACATAACTTCAAATAACAAAAAATCTTAATAAAACTCACTTAAATAAAACGCAGAGTTAATTCCCAAAAAAATAATAATAATCTGAAAGCCTGAATAAAAAAAAAAAACACCTATGAATCACAAACTATGGCCATTTGCTATAGACATTTGCTCTAGGGGCAGTCAAATATTAATATGTGAAATGTTCTATGAGAGGAGAAGGAACAAAAAAGGCAGAAAAACAGACAAAACATAAAGGAAGTCTGTCTCCCTCGATTGTTCTCCATGACCTCCACCAAACAAGCACTACCGCGTGCATTGCAGCATTTGAGAGCGGTATGAATTTTGAACATTCCCAAAGTGGAGATATGCAACTTAGGAATGCAACTTGCGAATGGATCTTTGTCTTCGGATCATTCTTAGGTGCGTGATTGCAAATTATTGGCAAAACACAAACACATTCCTTTGTCTATTTAGGCCTCGTTCCATTTGCGGCCGCCACGCTCAGAATTTGCTGCTCGTCGACGTATGCCAAAACAAGCATTTGTTTAGCTGAGGAGGAGGAGGTTTAATTCAGCCGGTCGCCTGAAAGCTTTGGGTTCCTCCTTGAGCTTTTGACAGCGAACTACACTAACATTCTTGGCGGCCTCAGAGGTCTAGTGCATTCCACGGAGAGTGAAATCTGAAGCCAACCTTACAGATCTGTCTATAGTGACGTGCAAGATTTTTTTTTTTTTTTTTTCGTCATTATTTTTCTTACAAGCCAGCGCCCCCCACCCGTCCTTCAGTCGTTGTTCCTGTCCTGAGAGAATTCTCAGGGATGGACAATGCATCCCAAGCAGACCCACTGGACCTGAAGGGCATAACGGCTGGGATGCAAAAGGCCCATCACCACCCCGCTTCAAGCAAGAGAGCACTTCTGTGTCTCAAAGGTGCATTTCAGGGATTTTTGAGGGCTCCAGGAGTGGGAAGCTTTGGACAAGGTAAATAGATGCACTCAGGAGGGAGAAGAGCATCTTCGCTCTTAATTGGGGATCCGAGAGGGGGGAACTCGCTTTGGCACTGTTGCGAGTTGCTAGCGAGCCTTTAGGCGCATCCTCACAATGTGAGGTAATTGGGATTTCTACCTTTGCGAAAGCTGCTAATTTTCCATAGGAAGTGCTAACAGGACCTTTGTGCAATATGTTTTCCTTTTTCCTTCCTCGGAGAGTTACAGGACTGAAGAGCTGGGAATGGCTGGGGCCGCTACCTGAGTGGAGGAGAGCCTCCGTAATGAACCACTTCACATAGTGGTTTACAGGGGGAGAAAGGAGTGAGAGAAAGGCCACAGAAAAGGAAGCCTAATTCTGTGGCCTGAGAAAGGCTGGGGCCACAAAAGGTCTTGTTTAAGGACGTTATTAAGGGTATTCTTCAACCGTGCTTAGTCTTCAGCACCAATGGGCCACTTAGGACAAGTGTACCAATCTCAGTCCCCAATGGAAACAAACTGACGCCATCTGTCAATGTTTACCATTATGGATTTCATCTACCAAATCACATATGCATGGCTTCAATACCGTAATGGTCTTCGCCATTGTCCGAGACCGAGATGTGTTGACCGACTCGTGAAGAAACGAAGCTGAATGTCTCTTCAGTCTTAGTTCTGACTTGATTGCTTGTGATTGTTTGTCAAGTGACACTATTTTCGTTCTAATGTTGTTATAAGTGCAATTCACAACAATGTCTTTATGAACACCATCAAAACAGGTCAAACGCAACTTCTCAGTCTTACAGCATGTTTACATCCTCAGGCCATCTGAGATGTAGGTGACTTTTCTTCAGGAGAACATTAAAGAATATTTTTTGCTGAAACTCACATGCAAGTCAACAGGTAATACAACTGTACATAATATTCAGAATGATTATTTTGCTTCATAAGACCTCAATATATCATTAAGAGCAAGAGGTATACATTTTGTTTGGCCTGGATTTATTTGATTCTCAAAATCAGCAAAAGAAAAATCCTTACTGTCATCCTGAAGAAAAAAAGACCTTTTTATACCTTGAGCATAAAAAAATTACCAGCTAATTTCAATTTTTTGGTGAACTATCCCTTTAAGACAGAGGGGAAATGCATTTTTTCCTGGATCTGAAAAAAGAAGCAGATTCTTTCCTACCTCTTTCTCCCCCTTTAACCACCCCGTCTCCCTCTTTCTCTCTATCAAACAATGGCCCATCACCCCTTGTCCTGAGTCAGTCCGCTGCCCTATAGGACATTAGGCATTCCTAAAAGTTAGCACTTCTTCCGTTGTGCTTTTGTATCTTGGTGGCCTGGCTCCAAACGAATGCCAGCAGTATTGTAGTGGTTGGTGGCCTTTGGTTTCTGGGTGTATTATGTTCAGGATGCTTTTTCATACCTTCTAAAGCTGTGCTGATTGGGCTGCTGAAATTATAAAAGCCAAAGCCGCAAGAACAAGAAACTCTGATGCTCTGATGTGAATTATAAAGTACAGTATTGAATGCACAACCGAATAATCTGCAAGTCTGGGTTTAGAATATTAAAAAAAACATGATTAGCTATTATTTCACACAGCAAGGAATGTGACTTTCAAATCTTAAATTAATACACTAAATTTAGCTTCTCTTTCAGTAATTGCTAGTAAATTAACCACTAAATTACAAACAAATGTAAAACATGGGACATTTCCTGTACAACATGCTCCAATAATCAAGTTTTATTTGGATATTTGAATTGATTTACAGTGTATTACACTTTACTGCTTATACTGTAAAAAGTTGGTGTGAAAACAGTTTTCTATCAGAAATGTCTAGTAAATATCATTAAGAATTAAAGAAACAGAAAGTAATAAATTCAAATAAAACATTTTAGGTAGAAACAGAAACAGTACATTATTTTTCAAAAAACTGTATAGTATTAATGTGCCAGAATTTTATGTGATTTTTAAACATGTTTTGTATCTGCACTATACATTTTGCAGTTCATTAAACCTTAATGCTTACGTTGAAAGAAAATGTGTCTAAACTATTTTAACTGAGTAACTGCTTGCAACACACTGAAATACTAAAGGCTGAAATTGGTATTTATTGTAAAGCACACTCCAATAATTTTACTCATTTTTGAGAAATAATTTTCTATTCAATGTAAAATATTTATTTTTGAAAGGAAAGGAAATACTGTTTTACAAGAAAATACTATTAAATTTTCTACTTCACAATTTTAATTTAGTTCGTTCCTTTGTAAGTAATTGTGAAATTTACTAACAATAGCTATTTTTTTTCTAAAATCAGAATCTTCTATTAAAATCGCTAATTAAATTAAGTAGCAACACTGAACCAGTACGTTCTTGTAAAACAGTCCAATAATATTTGTTTTCCTTTCGAAAAACATCTCTCTAAAAGGACTCTCCAAGAGGTGTAGTTGTGTTTACAGAAGACCTTCCCAAAAAGCATGATGCAATAGCACAAATAGTGAAATAAAATGTGTTTTTTTTTTTCTTCTTTCCCTGACACTCACAAGTTACATAGTGCCAGAGATGTTGCAGTAATGATTGTGTAGATCTTAGAAATGGCTGGTATGACTGCATGATTCTATTCAGCAGTGGAATATGATGATTGTAATTTCACACTGTGAAAGACAGACCGGCACGCAGATTGACGGCCAGTGTCACGCTTGCATTAGACTTACTTCAGTGTGAACTGGCGAAACGCTCTGTTCTAGAAACCACTGTCACCGCACCGCTGCCGAAATGACAAGGGCTCCAAAGAGGACACGACTGTGAATGTGTGTCATCTTTTCTTCTCCCCTCGCAACGTCTTCCTCAATAAAGCTGCGGCGGAGGGAACAAAAGGAACAATGAGAGGAGAGAAAGAGAGAGAGCACACTGTATTATAGAGAGAGAATCTGCGCTGACATCTGAATTACATTTCAGACATGTGGAGAGAGAGAGAAAGCGAGAAATAACCACGTCTCAAATGTTTATTTAACTCCGGCTTTGTCTTGTCACTCACAACTCAGAAGGCACTGCTCAAATAGGCATGTATACATTCAGCGGCTCGCTGATAACTGACAGACTATCTGTACATATTGCAGGTTTGGACGCACAAGTGCCATAGTTGACATTTATATCATTTAACTTCACTGACATTTTACCCTATTGCTCAGTGTAAGGCACTATCTCCGTATGATACAACTCGCCTTTCACAAGATTGTGACGATGTGTCAAAAACGATATATTTGTATGTACGGTTTCGTGTATATATGTATGGAAAGATGTTATCCAGAAAAAGACATTGAAGATGCTGTATTGCATTAAGTAAAATGGCAAAACAGATCATTTTGATTAATACACTTTGTAAGTTATGATTAATTTAAAGCTTCTAACCATAAACCAGACCTTACGCATATTATAATAAGTTTATTTAAAATAATATTATTCCGTTTACTACAATTTACTACAATTTGTGTAATTGCACAACAACTACACTACTTTAATTATTATTTTTTAAAAATATTATTCTTAAATTCACAAGGCACTGCTCAAATAAGCATGTATACATTCACCAGCTCACTGAGAACTGACAGACTATCTGTACATACTGCAGGTTTGGACGCAGCAGTGCCATAGTTGACATTTCATTCATTTTCTTTTCGGCTTAGTTCCTTTATTAATCAGGGGTCACCACAGCGGAATGAACCACCAACTTATCCAGCATATGTTTTACACAGTGAATGTTTTACTTCCAGCTGCAACCCAACACTGGGAATGACCCACTGCGCCACCGTGACGCCCCTAGTTGACATTTATATCATTTAACTTCATTGATATTTTATCCTGTTGTTTGGTATAAGGCACTAGCTTTGTATGATACAACTCGCCTTTCACTGTGATGGTGTGTCTAAAAAACAGGATGTTCAAAAGAACTATATGGAGATGCTTTGTTTGTACAGCACATGAAGGAAAATATGTTATCTATAATGTTACATGGAGTAAAAGGACAAAAACTATTTTTGTCTTGTTTGAGGAAAAATATCTCTAGTCATTGTAAGAGTAAATATTTACGTTAAATGAACTTACTATTGTTAAAACAGCAAATTGTATATAATTATAAGTAACTAACCCTAAACCAAACCTAAACTTCACTCATTTAGTAAGTATATTTATTTAATGAAATCATCATTTTCTACCAGTACGATGTATTATGCTATTTCCCTCTTTTGAAACAAATCTATCATGTTTAAAGGATGTTTAAATATTTGTGGGGGAAAAGAATAAAACAAAAATGAAAACAATTTTCATTTATACTCTTTACAAACAAGACAGATCATACTTTGCTTTAAACCAAATGTATCTTATTTTAAGTTAAAAATATTTTAAGTGATATTCAATAACTACATTCTAGACATTAAAAAAAATCATATTGAGAAAAATATATATTTTATGCTTTTGTGATTTTTAAGCAAATATTTCTTCTTTTGAGGATGTTTAGATATTTGTGGGCAAATAAGATACAATTGAAGAGAAATGATTTGTAACTACTAAAACCCTAATTTTGTTAGCCTATATCATAATAAGCATAAGACAATAAAATGTATTTGTAGAGAATATAAACACACTAAGTAATGTAAAAAGTAATGTAAAATAAGTGTTAAAACATTTTACAATATAAAATATTTTTGTGAATGTGGATAATGGCTTCATATATAAAAATGAAAAAAAAAAAGTTTTTCCTACTAAACATATTACATACTAAACATCTATATAACTTTAAAAACAATAGCTTTAATTTTAGAAGTAGAATAAGTTTGTCTACTGTTATATTTTTACCTAAATACATAAGCATCCTTAAAACAAGATGAATTATGCAACAAGATGCATAGGAAAATATGGCTTATTTGTAGGGAAAATAACTTAAAATATCAAACAAGATACATTTACTTTTACTAAAACAAGATACATTTAAAAACTAGCAGCAGACAATATGACTCAGTTGTACATAATTTAGCTTAAAATTTGTAGCTCACTTTTAAGAATGTTCAAATATTAGTATGAAAAAAATATACAAAAACTTCCTGCAGTTTACCCATAATTACACTGTGCCCTGATTTAACTGTAAAATGTTGTAAATGTCTGGTGCAATAGCCCAGTGGTTAGCGTGCCGACATATGGTGCGTAAGCGCTCTGGGATTCCCGAGTTCGAATCCTGGCTTTCCCGATCCTATCCCCCTCTCTCTCCCACTTCACTTCCTGTCAACCTACTGTCCTGTCAAATAAAGGCAAAAAAAATGGCCTATAATTGCAAAAACGACATCAAGACTTCTTTTATTTTTACTTGTTGCCAATTTGTAAGCAGCTTACATTTCTCACCAGCTTTAAATTCATTATACATTAAAGTGGCACATTCCTGTGCCCCTCATCATGTTTAAAAATAACATTGACTGAAATGATAATCCTGTGCACATACATGTGTGCATGTGTCTTGTGCAGTGTGACTAAAATGGCAGGTTTGGTGACACTATATCACAGCACAGCAGGGCCAAATTATCGTCTAAATGAATAGGGGTTATGAGTGTGTTACGCTGACAGACACAGCCTAACACACACACACACACACACACACACGGATGCATGCATATACTCTACATGCCAAAGACCAAACGCCTGACACCTCACCCTCATATAACCTCATTACAACCTTTCAACAAGAGGTTAGAGCCCTAAAGCATACACTTAGTGTGCTTTGATGGTTCTGGACCTCAAAGTGACAGTCAAACAGCCTCTCGCCATGCAGCTCGTGCTTCTCTCTCCCTCACGCTTTCCCTCCGCACTTATTTGGGAGTAATTTTATGTGCCAGCGTGGCACATAATACACTTTTAATGGACAACTAATTCTCTGCCATTAATTTGTCAACATGATTACTGGATCTGCCGTTTCAGCGCGGCAAAGTCTGGCTTCCTTTTAAGTATATACGAGACGTTAATGTGTTTCTATTCAGGTTTACATCAAGGGACGTCAGAGATTTACATAATGCGACCATTGAGGTCCATGACAGCCTGCTTTCCCCCTCGAGTTCCCTTTTCTCACTTGATTCCCACAAAAGGCTTCAGCATTTTCAGGCTTCACCCGACTGAATACTGTCTTTTTTTTTTTCTTTCTGAACTTAAGAAATGAGTGGAGGTTGGATAGCTGGGTTAAAAGGAATGAGGCGTGAGAGAATAACCTGTTTGGTTACAACAACACAAATAAATGTGTCTAACGGTTTTAGGAGGTTAAATACAATTCAGTTGATTTGGTAATTTTACTCATAGAAAAATGTACCAAATAGACTTGGTCATCCGGGGTTGCCAGGTCATTGAAATATTACCAGCCCAAAAGATGACTTAAAGGGCACCTATGATTAAAATCATCTTTTTTAAGCTGTTTGGACAGGACTGTGTGTAGGTATAGTGTGTCCACAGTCATATTGGGGTGATATAAAGACAATAAGTCTCTTTTTTTTTAATTTCCTGACGTTAAAATAGCATCCAAATCCCTCCCATTTTGAGGCCGACCGCAACTTGACGTAGGAGTGCGCTTTCCCCGCCCACCGAATTGATTGACAGTTACGTATTAACATGTCTCCGTAGTAAAGCGTATAATCATATCAACAAGACAGGACGTGCGTAAAGCAACCGGGAATAAAAGATCTGTTCAGGTTGCTAGGATCATCAATCATCATCAGATGTGATCAAGAGTGAGTTTTACAAGTTTAACAATTTTTTAAAACAGTGCATGTTTGTAATGAATTACAGCGATTTACTTCAGCTTTACTTTATCACCATAGCCGTGTGTCAGTACAATTATAAAAGAAGACGCTTCAATCCCGTGTTGTGGATGTAAAATCAGGTTTATTTTGTACATTAACATAACGGATATCCATACAACAGTGGATATTAATGTGTATCCTGTCACATTTGCCGTGCAAAAACAGTGCAAAGCTAAACACGCGCGCTGTCTGTGTGTGTGTGTCCGCTGTGTGTGTGTGTGTGTGCGTGAACTTTGTAGCGACATTGTGTGTGACTCATCGTTGCAACTCCACAACAAATACATCAAATAATCATTTGGAAAGTTCTTACTGTAATATTTCTCACAAACGTTACGTGAGATCTGCTTTCTTCATGTCTGTCTGTTATCTGAGGCAGCCGAGGCCGGAGATTAAGGCACACTGACAGGCACGTGGGAACGGTGGGCGGGGAGGACTAGCATTAAAGGCACAGTCCACAAAAGCAGCTACAAGATGCTCAGAGCTAAAAATTACAAACTTCTGAAAGGTATAATAAATAATCTGATGGGTGTTTTGAGCTGAAACTTTACAGACACATTCTGGAGACACAAAAGACTTATATTAAATCTGGAAAAAGGGGTAAACTAGGTGCCCTTTAAAACTCAGTCAAAAGGAATGAAATCAAGCCCAGTTTCCACCATTCGACAAATTCCTAATTCCCATTAAGAGCTTTTAAATAAATATTCAGATTTTGTTTACACTATGTATAAGATTATGCAACTGCTCCGGCTTATTATATATAATTTTAGGTTCATGTTTTTATACAGTGCCTACATGTATTTGCTCACCTGTCATAAGAATAAACTGAATTTATTTATATATTTATATATATATATATAAATCATTGTAATTAGGCAAATATTTACCAAATCTATTGGAATATGGCGCATTTACGCCATTTTACTTATCTGAAAATATGATAAATAGACTAGGACCCGGTTGCCAGATCCTGGGAAAACCTCTAACCTAAACCAACTCTAAAGTCAAAGTTCAGCCAAAAGGAATGAAAACCCGCCGAAATTTCGACCATTTGATAACAACTGTGGTTAAAAGAGTCTTTTTGAATAAACATTTTTATTTTGCTTATTCTATGTTAAAATTTTTATTTTGATTATTTTAGTGCTCATAAAATTTATTAGGCCATCTGTCATAAGAGAAAACACAAATATTGTGGAAATATTGCTTAATAAGCTTGCCTAAAACAAACAAACACAAAAATTTTAATGTCATTTATTAGGCAAATTATAAACTGATGTACTTGTGACATGTACGCCTACCAACATGCATGATAATGAATTTTGGAGTTTCTTATTGCAAAAAAAAAAAGAGTAAAATGTTTTAGTTGTATAACATCGGTTAATGCATGCTGTCGTTTTGTAATAGTTTTTATCAACATTTAGAGAGTATCACAAAAACCTTTGCACACATGGAAGCCAATGGAAACCAGTCTTATGACTAGTGAATCAACTCCACATAAACATGCAGTGAGAACATCAGCACAGGACATGGAAGCTGTATTTGGCCCAGACCTCAATGGACAGGTCACAGCTTCACACAAACCCACAAACTCTCTTTACCATCCAGTTCCTTCTGGCAGGAAGTTTACGAAGCAACACAGTGGGAGATCAAAAAAAAATCCTGTGCTAAAGTTCTGGCTCTGTTCCATTCTGCATGTATACAGTATCTGTCATCAAAGCACATGCGATTGTTTTTGCCGGTTGTTGGACATTTCCTTATGAGCAAGCTTTGATGTATGAGGGCAGGTTGGAGTTGACAGACGGGTCAAACAGAGGAAAACACGCTTTTCTTTCAACTGCAGCATATTCCTGCTTTGTGTTTCTCAGATAATATAATATCAGAAACGGAATTAATTTTGGTCTTCAGTTACATAATTATAATACATCATTTGTACATTAACTACAAAAGGTGTAGACTGAAGGTGCCTTACGTTTTTCATAATATGTATTTTACAACAAGATGAATCCATACAAAAGTTAAAACAGTTATTTTGGAATGTGTTTTAGACATACATAATTGAAAATTACACTTTCTATAATTTCATACAAATACTATAATATCAGTTAATCTGTTGGATAAGTCTATTTGCATATTACACAGGACAATGGCTATAAAGCTATTTTTGACTCAGAAACCATTAGAAACTATCTAAACTAAAGCAAGTAAAAAAAACAACAACAAAAGTAACACCTTGAATTAAACATGGAAGATTAAAGTTTGTTTTTCTTTTAAAACATACCCCAACATACACTCTTCTACAATTTGTAAATTTTTATTTACTTTTTATAATTTATTAATTAATTTATAATTTTATAATAAAAATTTTTTTATAGGTACTTAGTTATGTATAGATGAAGTATGTGATTTGTTTTTGTAACATTAAATGCACTGTGGTTAAAAGTTCTTTTTGATTAAACATTTTGATTTTGCTTATTCTACGTGTAAAGTTTTATTTTGATTATTTAAGCTAGACATTTTTATATAGTGCTTATCAAATTTATACATAAGTATGTGACATTTTTGTAAGGTTTAATGCACTAAATAACATTAATATTTGTGTTTGTAGTAAAAAAAAACAACCGTTTATGTTAGCTCATGTTACATGCATCTAATGAGGCATTATTGTAAAGTTATATAATATTAATAATAATAATAATGTATTTCTAATTATTTATTTAAATAAATATTTCAATCTTTTTTCTAAATGTAGCTTTAGATATACAGTACATTAACCTGATGATTTCATAAGTTTGAATTAAACTATGTTAAAAACAAATGGGATCCTTCATTAGCAAGAAAGCTTATAATAATCAAAAATGAGAATTAGATGTATAACCTAATGACTTAAAATGGCTCATTATACATGAAGGAGTGCAGCATGCTGGAAATTAATTATTCCACAAAATCCCAGATTTATTTGTGCTGAAGGGGTTTACCAATTACATTTATCATTTCAGATATTTTCTCAATGTTTTTATTTATTATTAGAAGTGATTGTTGTTTATCATTCATATGCAATATGCTGCTCTGCTGTTTTATATATTTTTTATTAACAAGTATATGGCGTCACGGTGGCGCAGTGGGTAGCACGTTCGCCTCACAGCAAGAAGGTCGCTGGTTCGAGCCTCGGCTGGGTCAGTTGGCGTTTCTGTGTGGAGTTTGCATGTTCTCCCCGTGTTCGCGTGGGTTTCCTCCGGGAGCTCCGGTTTCCCCCACAAGTCCAAAGACATGCGGTATAGGTGAATTGGGTAGGCTAAATTGTCCGTAGTGTGTGTGAATGAGTGTGTGTGGATGTTTCCCAGTGATGGGTTGCAGCTGGAAGGGCATCCGCTGTGTAAAACATATGCTGGATAAGTTGGCGGTTCATTCCGCTGTGGCGACCCCAGATTAATAAAGGGACTAAGCCGAAAAGAAAATGAATGAATGAATGAATAACAAGTATACATTTCCAGTGTGTTAATTATGTGTCACTGTTATTGTGATGTATATCCACACACATATCTGGTGTCACGCTGGAAAGAAAATCATAGACACATTTGTCTATTTCTTCACTCTCCGATTCACTGTTTATTGAGGACTTTTATATGCAATTCAAAATGTGGGCACTGATTTTGAGCAGGAAATCTACCGAATTTGGTTTAATAGATTTAAAGATGTGCAAAGAGCTAAAATCTTAGAGTACAGTACTAACTGGCAGCTGAAAGCATGAACAAATTAGACAAAAATATCTACCAAAGAAAAAAAGGGAACAGAACATTGAATGAGAACTGGGACATTTAAATTCTGTGAAAAATAAATAAATAAATAAAATAGTGCATTCGCAGATTTCATGAAGGCGAAGTTATGCAATAGATTTTTAAGACGAGGCACAGTGTGACAGGCG
The DNA here is from genome assembly GCA_903798115.1 of Danio jaintianensis. Classification (NCBI taxonomy): domain Eukaryota; kingdom Metazoa; phylum Chordata; class Actinopteri; order Cypriniformes; family Danionidae; genus Danio; species Danio jaintianensis. Next base: position 24,569,742 of record CAIGQV010003909.1, read on the forward strand.
AAAAAACATCAGCTTTGCTTGTTGAGAGTGGGCAGACGTTATCAATTTGAAAAGCGGTGGGAACCCAATTAACAGCATCAAACAGCTAATTAGCATGAGCTGTGTGAGTTAAACTGCAATAAGACCTGGCTGTATTTTATGAGTCAAGTCTGGATACATTTTCTGTAATCCGAGCTTCGAAGTGTGGCATAATCTGCTTAGAAAAATACCCAAGCAGGAATTCATGTGCCAGACAAAGGGCTCGGGTTCAGGATAACATTACAACCTTCTGACTCTCATAGACTTCAACACATTACATATAACAAAACGAAGTCATTTTTATCGTTGTGTTAAAAGAAATTAAAACATGAGAATAATTTTAAAAAGTTGTTTTTGTATAAAATATAAGCAATTTGATTTACATTTAAGGCGAGTGTGCTGTGCCAAAAAAGACAAAAAATACCCTGTAGGCTCTGTTGTAACAATAAAACCAAGTACAGTCAAGCTTGAATCAAACCAACACCACAAGCTAAAGCTCACATAACAAACTAAAATGGTTCTAAGAGAGCAAAGTAAAGCGTATTTGCATTGTTGAAATAAGCAACTGCTTAATCCTAGTAAAGTCCACTCAAAATTAAATTAAACTTCCTGAAAATAAATCCAAGTGTGTTCTCGGATGATATACACACTTAACAAGAGCTATGCATTACATTCAATTTCTTTGGAGAAAATATTATAACTTCAGAATATGTTGTCATTGTAAAAAAGGTGAAGGATTTACTTTGAACATATTTTTACATGTGTCTTGGCCATTTTCATAGAAAGACTCTCACTCTGTCAAGAGACAAAATCGTAGCAGTTGGATTTAAAAAAAAGGTAATTCCTTGCAAAAAATAAAATAAATAAATAAATAAAAATGGTCAGACAGTCATACAGAAATACAGGTCACTGCAGAGCTTATAGCTACCCATTGGTCTCCTAACAGCTATTAAAAAAAAAAAAAGTTAAGACACATTTTACTCCATCCTACTTGTAAAGCTTACCCTGATATTTAGGATCATGATTATTGATTACCTGCTTCCTTGGTCATAGACAGCCATCTTCGGGACTCCCAGTCCCTTCTGAGCCCATAGGCCTTTTTACGGACCCTGTTCACCCATACAGCATAACCAAACCATGTCTTTCACTACACAGCTGTTCTAAATAAAGCATACATAATGTTTAACAAGCAGAAGTTATACGTAAAATCAACGACATTTTTTCTTTCTTTCACATATGTAAAGTACACTAATGATCAAAGTCTTGGACATTGTTATGTTTTTAATAGAATGCAGAAGGCAACTCTGGATATAATTGAAAATTACGGTAAGTTATTAGAATATTGAATAATTAGCCAATAAAATGTTAAAATATGCACAAACCCACTAATATTTGTACCTGAACCACGTAAATTACTCACTATTTTCCATTCAAACGGTAAAATTTGTTGAAAAATATCGAGTTGTTTACTTCACATCACTAGTTATTACGCTGTTGGTCACTTAACATCTCTATTTTAAAAACAGTTGCCAAACTTAAATGAGTTAACGTTAAATGAGTCAAAATGTAAATCTTACCTCGCTTTCTTTCTCCTTTTAACGACACTTCATGCTGGAGTAATTTACTGAAATTATCTATAGTATTATATTTCATATCCATAATCAATATATTTTAGGTTCATTGCTAAATGTGCAAATATATGAATATTAACTGATTTTGCAAGACAGAGAATCGATTAATGGTGGAGTGGGTGGAGCTAAACGTCTTTTTGTGCTGTACGGCATTATGGGTAATGTAGTTTTCTACACAAATTCCGCTATTAGACATGATTGTTTGACCAATAAGTTAAATTAATTCAAACATATGAGTTCGTGAAAGGCATACAATTAACCTGAGTTCTTACAACAGGCACGTCTTCAAATGGTTAACTATTATTGTGAAAAAAATTATTTACCAAAGGAGAAATTAATAGTTTTTACTTCTAGTAGCCTTGTAACCTGCACTCTGTTGGAAAACAGAGCGCTGTGTACTGGAGTGTACAGTTTAATCACATTTAACTATCTGCGCTTTTTTATTTTTGTGGTTACAGCCCACAAATCGTTTATAAGATTGAATTAAACATATATTTTTAAGTAAAACTGAAATAGCATTTTCTTGAGCAAAATCCAATAACCTTTATTTACAACTTTAAATATATATATATATATATATATTTAAAGTTGTA
>CAIGQV010003909.1:24573341-24607921 GCA_903798115.1 Danio jaintianensis
GTGTGTGTGTGTGTGTGTGTGTGTGTGTGTGTGTGTGTGTGTGATGTTCACATATTCAAAATGTCCAGTCAAAACTGGCCACCCAGTCCTTCATGTAGACTGCATACTAATTCAACATTATGTGCCACCAATCAACTCCACTGAGTGCATTTGCTTTCACAAAGCCTCTACCTCTCGAGCGGTTTGGATCGTATCCAAAAGGCTTAATGTCAAATCCAGGTGGAGGATAGGATAAGTCAGTTTGATGGAGAGCTGGCTTTCTGGGACTACTCTTTCAATTTACCACTTTCTTAATAAACAGAGCCAAGAGGTCTCTATGTTGTACAGCATTAAGATCTTGTTTAGTTCTGTGGCCAGATTTACTATTTTGCACCACAGTGGTTGGCGTTTAAAATTACTTTCAGGATTCACTAATGACATGCAGTGAAAGAATGTTAATGGAAAGCTTTGGACAGTTATTCCTGCACTTGGCATCATTGCATTTGCATTAAAAGGAGTTGAGATGTAAAGATTTTGGGATAAGATTGTATTTGACTCATGCCATATGATTCACTAAGGACTGCAATAATCAGTTTACTGGTCTTTATGGTTAGGTTTTAAACTACCACTGGTCCATGGTGATGATTAAACAACACTATGTAAATGATTAAACAACACTATGTCTGGATTTCATCTGCTAAAATTTGCAAAGCAATGGTAAATATGACCACACCTTAGAACTATTTTGGAAAGGCCAGCAGTGTAAAATCCCATGCTTTTTTTTGAGCTCTCTCCAAAGCCACTTCTCCACCAAGACACATGTATATGCTCAATCTGAAAATTAGACAGCACAAGTGGAGGGCTGAACAACATCAAATAACATTATGTTTCATTCCTCGGTGAGAACATATCAATATAAAGCATACAATGCAGCAATAATAGTGAACATGCATTTATTGAATTGTTGTTTTGTTGGTTAAGGGGGAACATAAGACAGCTGTTTGCCTTCTATTCCCTCTTGATCTGCAATACTTCATAGTCCTGAACTTTCCAAAAGGTGAAATAAATCTTTTTGTGTGTGTATGAAGAGACTTTCAACCACCATCATCATCATTCTCCTCCACTTATCCAGTACCAGGTCTCTGAGATGGCAGGCAAAGTAAGGCCCATAACCCATATGTCCTTTTTCACTGTGAGCTTCCTCCAGCTCCAGATCCCAAAGCCGATCTGGGCCAGCAGAGAAATATAATCCCTTCAACATGTCCTGAGTCGGTCCTGGGAGCTTCTCTCAGTTGGAGATGCATGGAACACCTCCACTGTAAGGCATCCAGGAGACATCCTAACCAGAAGCCCAAACCAACTAAACATGGACAAGCAGAAACTCTACTTTTTATGCCCTCCAGTTTTGAGCCAGCAGTCAGAAGCAATCTGAAGCAGATCACTTCCAGATCAAGTCCAAGTTTTTAGTTTGTTTGTTTTGTAGCTGAGAACTATGGCCTTAATTTGGAAGTGTGACCATTATGCCTACCTCCTTAACCCTACTCCCTGACCCTTATCCCTACTCAACGTCAAACTGCTCAAGTTGAACCCGAAGCTCTAGACTGATGAGGCCTTCAGGACAATATCATCTCCATAAAACAGAGATGGCACCCTAATGTCACCAAAAATCTGGCCAATCTCCACTCCTTGTATGCACACTGATATCCTGTCCATGGACTTCAAATAAACATAACAAAAATTCTGAAAAAAAAAAAAAAAAATCACATACTTTTTTGGCTTCAATCTGTCCCTTAGAATGGCACCAACACGTGAACCACTGCACATATGCTGTTTGTTATGAAATTTAGAGAGCTGTAGGATATGCATTGACTTGTTTTCTGCGTCATTCAAAGCTTTAATCTGCACAGTCATGGTACGTAGGCATTCGGTTCTTCTGAATAGCACAATTTCCTCTCTGGAGGGCATGCGGAAAAGGTATAACTGACTGATTACTTTTATTTATATAAGGCTGCATGTCAGTAAATTCACCACAGAAAATATTCAGGTTTGTTCAGGTGAACAATGCTAAAATGGTTCCATTAAATCTAATTTCATGCATCTCTCCTAATGTTCCTGGAACATTCTCGGAAATACAGCATTTAAAGAGGCATCACTGCAGAGATGCCGGTGCTCAGAAGCAGGCCGAAGGCTCCTCGTTTATCTTGACTTCACTTAGCATTTCAGCTCTCTCTTTCTGCAGAGAGGGTGGAAATGAAAAGGTAATCCAGGCCCCACAGGGCCGGTAGCAGGTGTTGGAAGGGAAAGCATTCCAGCTCCTGCTGCTAACACACTCAATGGCTCTCAGTGGAGAAAATGCTTTCAGGAACTGTGCACTCACTTCCCCTGATTTACTCGGCCCGTTAGAGGGAAACCTTTTTAAAACCCTATACTGCAGAATTAAGGACAGATACTTTAAAATCTACTTCTTCAATAAAAGCCACATACCAAAAACAACAAGAAAAAAAACCTTTCTGAAGGAGAGGAATTTTAGGAAGGGGCCTTTTATGGGTTTTAAACTCAAGGTCAAATGATATGGCTTGGCCAGAATTTGGGATGTGAAAATGGCAATAAAATGTCGACAAAGTGCAACGAGCATATTTGAAAGTTTGCCATTAATGGAGTGCGGCTGGGAACAAAAAAAAAAAGCAAGAAAGAAAAAAATAAATGTCATTTTTCACACAGAAAGTATATTTAGTAAAAATACCAAAAGCGTAGGACATATTATGGTCCCGCACAACCTTCAGTCCAGTTATGTTCTAACTAACGATTCTAATTAATGTCATCATGATATGAAAATAAATCCAGATTCTAAATGCATATTATATATTTTGCTTTCAATAATTCATACATGTATGTTTTGTTTTTTGGACTTTGTAATGTTTAGTCAGAATTAAATGCAGTGCTCATGATGATATACAGTGGCACAATCATTCAATCCATTTAAAACTTTCATTCATGTCTACATTAAAATGCATATACTGTAAATCCAATCAATAACCAATGGACATATCAAAATTCACAATTGAAGCTACAGTAAAACTTATTAGCCCTCCTGTTAAATTGTAATTATTTTTCAAATATTTCCCAAGTGATGTTTAGTACATTTCAATATTGCACAGTACAAGCTTTTTTTTTCTCTCTAAATCCAGGTTAATTTGCAGTCTTGTTTCCGAGTTTCAAAATCGAGTGGCCCTCACAGCGCAAGACCCCCGGCAGTCAAACCTGAGCCATAATCCATCCTTGGTAATATGAAAAAACAAAAAAACATGCTCCCCTGAAACAGTTGAGTTCAGTATATACACTATCACTGTCAGTTCACCTGCTTTTGCCCCGATGCTGCCAACCAGCCTCAGGCAGATGGGCACACACATCAGCATGGTGCATTCAGTAACAGCATGCCTTCTATCTGAGTCTGTGTTAGTACACGTACTGTATGTACCCTCAAAACATGTTGTAGAGAGAAACCAAAACAAACTTGTGATTTCCTGAGCCGATACACTCACACCAGCACCACAAAACAATTACACACAACAGGGTTAAGACCCTTAAATACACAAACATTTATTTGTTTATATATAGTGTGTAACACTGTTAAAAAAATGCAGGGTTCCACGCAATTCATTCATGTTGTCCCAACACAAATAGATTAAGTTAACGTAACAAATTTAAGTGGATTGAACATAAAAAAAATTAAGTTGTCCCAAAAAAATCTCAAGAATTGTGTTGGTAGGTAGTTTGAACAAGCCGCAAACATATTTCACATTTTTTGAGTGAATTGTATTTGTAAGTGTATTTAATAAATCTATATATATAGCTGAACTATTAGATAAAATGTTTCAGTAACACTTCCATTAATTAACGTTAGTTAATGTATTTAATGACATGAATAATAATGAACAATACATTTATTGCAATATTTATTCTCTTATCTTAAAAGAAGTTGTTATCTCACGGTGCATTAACTAATGTTAACAAGCACATCTTTGGATATAAATAATGTTGATCTATGATTAATAAATATTATTCTAGTACTGGTATTTTATGTTAGTAAATAGTTCAAATCAAATTATCAATTAAATTCTTCCTATTAAATCAAATTATTTAAAATGATTTAAAATAACAAAATAAATGCTATTAAAAATTAACATTAATCATAAAATAAAAAGACATGAACAGTGTTTACAGCTTTTATTCAATTAATCAACACAAAAAGTCATACATTAATCCAACCAATAATCATGTTCATGAAAAAATTGTAATGTTTTTGAATTACAATGTTTTGTAATGTTTTTGAAATACTTAATATACTTATTTTTATTATTAATTTAGATAATCGTGTTTATTTATAAATGTAACTTCATGCATCACATTTATTAATATATTAAATATTGATTAATCTGGATACATTTATTAATTAATAATTTGTTAAAGGATAAATATATATTTGCTTATAAACTGTAAACCAATTTATTATCTTAACGCATTTAATTTAATAGTTATTTTATAGGTGCTTGTGAATTATATTGATGAAGTATAAACAAATACATTTTAAAAAACATGTTAACTGACAAAACATATCTATTTATTTCTTAATAAATTAATTAATTCATAATTCTTCATGATGATTTTAGATGTTAATTTACAAATGTATTTATTCTTTATACTTTTTAAAATCTATCAAAATACTCCATCCATCTCATTCATATGTTCATTAGCTAAATATATTCATTTCGACAATTTTTAGAACCATGTTAATCTACAAATATATTATTGTTGATAGTTAATTCATTATACATGTTCATGTTGAATGGTAATGTAGACTAACATGTCTTAAGAGTCTTGATAATTAATTCGCTACACCCAATAATACATAAACAAATGTTAATCAATTGAGCCATACTAAAATATCCAATTAGTTAACTAAACCACTACATCTCCTAGATATTATCCAGTATAAAAATCAATAAACAATCTTATTCCGTCTATAGTAAACAATAAGTCAAACTAACAGACATACAGCAGCTTTTAATAACCTCCCTCTTCCTCTTTTTCCGTCTCTCTGTTGGTTTACAGAGTATCTCGACTCTCTCTCTCTCTCTCTGCATCTTGACACAGCACACTGAGCTTAATCGCACATAATTGGGTGGGTGGGACAGTGGGACGGCCCAGGCTTTGTGTGCAAAGGCCAAGTGGTCAAGTTAATGGAGCCCTTGTAGTGAACAGGAGCTCTCTCTCCCTCTACTGGGACAGAGGGAGGGGACAACGGGCCTCTTTTCAAATCTCAAAAGACAGAGCTGGGTTCCTATTCACCCCTCCTGCTCCCCCATTTCTCTTTTCCATAGACTGACTGACAGGATTAGCAGCCGAGAGACTCTACAGCTGAGCAGAGCAGTAGAAATGAAGAGGCCTGCAGCGAACTAAGACACATGAGGCCGTCCCACGCTAAACTGACTTACAGACACGTCCAAAAGTGAGACCATCAGCCAAAATGCTTTCATTTGGTCCTATCAAATGAAGTAAATACTATAGTGTTTTTGAACCATACTATAGCAGTGTATTATACTGTATATTGTTTATTATAGTTTCTACAACTCTTTGTTTGTAACTGACTACTATAGCACACTGTAGTGTTAACTATAGTAAGATGATAAACTGTTATAAATACTGTAGTGTACTTTAGTTACTATAGTTGTAGAAAACCTGGTTCAGTATTGGGTAATTTGTTTGTATTACTATAGTTGTTGTATTACCACAGCAACTATAGAATTGCCACAGCAGATTTGTTCAAGTACTTTAGTATGGTTCAAAAACACTATAGTATTTATTTACTATAAATTACTATAGTATTTTTTCCATGTGGGAATATTATTGTGGAGATCCAAATGTTAGATAACAACCTACAGAATCAACCTACAATTCGACAAAAGCACAGTATGTTCACGAAAAGAACATTGATCCAAATTGGACAACAATTTTAGATTCCTCCCATGATATTGGTGTTAATCTGCACATGGTGGTTATTTGTTTTAAATTATATGACACACCCACTTTAAAGGGTTCATTAACCCAGTAGTTGTTGTTCTAGTTGCCGTTTGTCTTCGGAACACAAATTAAGACATTTCTGAAATCGGAGAGCTCCCTTATAGGTTCAAGATTCTAGAAAAAAAAGCAGTATAGGATGCATGTTCATGTGTGTGCTTCTGACATATACCTTGGATGCCCCATATGCTTTGTTCAAACAGAGGAAGTTGCGCATGGTTATTTTTGAAGGGGGGGTTGTATATGTCAATGCACAGTGCTTGTGAATGGTGTCCGAGCTCTATACTGTCACTGAGAATAAGAAATTGAGAATAACTGTTGATTTTTTTAAATATATATATATATATATATATATATATATATATATATATATATATATATATATATATATATATGTGTGTGCACATCTTGCATTCTTGTAGCTTGATAATATTTCAATTGAACCACTGAAGGCATATGTACGGAGCCCTTAAAGTGACGTGAAAAAAGAAAAGAAAAAAAAAAAACACACTCTGCAGATATGTATCCAGTGCCCACAACATAGTATTGCATGCAAGCACGAAAGTCTTCATTATTATAAAAAAAAATTTCACATATAATTTAATGTTTCTTTAAGTCTATGAGAGTTTCGTCTGTCTATGGAGGATGAGGGAGCTCTCAGATTTCATCTAAAACATCTTAATTTGTGTATCGAAGATAAACAAAAATCTCAGGGGCTTGGAATGACATTAGGGTGAGAAATTTAACATTGTAAACTTAGTTGAGGCTCTAAACTGTCATTTATGTACAACTGTAATAGACTTGCTAATGTGTTATTAACATTTTTCAGACGTGAAGTTTATAATAAATGTTTAAAGTGAAAGCCTCTTAATTTTAGTTTGTTTTATAGTTTAGATAAAGTCATTTCTTTTTCTACTCTAAATATGGTTATAAAATACATTCATAATGTTTTTAAAAAACATTAATTAGGGCCACTGTTTGTCCATTTAACATTATTTACAAATGAAATTATTTTCTGGTGCGTCAATGCAGTTAAAATGTCAAAAATCCTACAACTAATACATATAGAACTCTACCTTATAAAAAAATGTACAATAACTGCATTAAATACAAAAAAAAAAAAATCATTATAAACATGAGCCGTCACACTGCAAATCAATTACACATTATGTGTCACACAAAAATGACTGGGACACAGGAGGATTGAAAACAATGATTTAATCACAGTCGTTACAAGCACCTGCAGTGTCAGTGAGAAACAATCACTTTGGACTCATCCGTGTTTTGTACAAATGTAATCACAGTGCAGAAGCGCACAGCCCTGAACAATTCACAACCACCCAAAGAGCTCTGAATGAGGTGTCACCGGCTCACCACCAGCACAAAACAACAGTGGAGAAAAGGTTACTGTGAGAAAGCCCTGTGTCAGAATAACAAACAAAATCAACTAACAGATTTAGCCGACAGAATCCATAAAATAGATATAGAGTTTAATATTTCAGTAAAATAATAGTCTTCTGAATACACCAGAAACACCACAAATCAGAAACAAAAAAAAAAAAAAAACATTGTTTCTTGTTAATTCAGTTCAAACTTGGTGTGTTCACACTTGTCAGGTTTAGTTTGATTAAATAGACTTTGGACCAAACAAACAGACTGATACCACAAAATATGACTGCAACACAGACCAAAGATATTCATACAAGCCAAAAACGGAATATGATGTCATAAGATGTGGTTATTAAAAGGCTGTTTTTTTTTTCATGTAAAAGTCAGTTCAATACAGGCATCAGAAACACCTCTTGCAGCAGATTCTTTATTTTGTATGAGGCGGGGGAAACCCTAGTGCTTTACACATTTTATAAGCTTAAAGAAAGCAGAAAACATTGTTTAGGATCTTCTGTAAGTTCTTAAGTCAAGAATTATGTCATGAAAGGCATTTTTGTAAATAATAAAAAAACGTATAGTGCAGACATTAAGCGAACCATGACTAAATGAATCATTTCCATTTTTGGTCTGGACCAAACAAACCAAGAGAAATAAATAACAAGTGTGAACAAGGTCCAGTATACCTACACTCTAAAATAAGATGCAGGGTTAATTCTGTAAACACATTTTTGGGTTAATTGTGCAGGGTTAAAACTGCTGGGTGGTCTGGGGTACTGCAAACACACAGTTGGGTTGCCCATGCTTGGTCAACCCAACTGAAAGGGCAGTAAGGGGTTCACTCACCATTGAACATCTGAGTTGGGTTATTTTGACCCAACTGGTTTATAAGGTCAATTAAAATAACCTATATAAATGATTACCAATATTTTGAATAAATCGCGCTAAAGTTTACAGATTTCACTGTTAAATGTAGTTTTTGATCTGTCAATGTGTGGGTTTTGCCTTTAGTAACTGAATGAAGTAGCTGTAGAAATTAGGCTAACGTCTATATCAGAAGGTGAAAAAATTGCTTACGGCTTGTCATGTTTTGTCAGAATTAGGTCATTAAGTACTAAAACTGTACTTTTAACTATTAAAAATAACCCTAACCCTATTTTTAATTGTATTTCTAATAGCACAGAAGGTATTTCTGAAATATGTAAACAGTTTTTGGTATGAATCATGTCTTTAATCTGGCTTTTTTTATTCTAATTATTTTTTTTATCAGAAATTTCCTTCTAGATATGTGATTCTTGCTGGTGCAGATGGACAGATTTGAAGTTGATGAAAACCCTGATTTACAGTTGTGACTGTTAAATTTGAAATTCAATATAGATTCACTATCAATCTATTAATCTATCTATCTTTAAATCTATCTATTTGTCTGTCTATATTTCCTGTTTATTGAATAATATGATCACGGTGTCATTTTCTGTTTACCTTTTTGAATTTCAGGCCTTGACATGGAGGCCAGGTTTCCTTTATTAGAAAGCCATGCTGTTGCAGTAGGTTGTAGGTCAGTTCTGTTTTTCCACACTGTGTTAAAATATCTCATACAATCAATCAATACAATCATTATAGTTTAAAGGAATTAAGTTATTTTCACAGGAAAAAGTGTTCCAATTTGTTTTGATTATGAGATCAGTTTCATTGCTCTATTATTCTTATTGTTTATATGCTCAAGGGGGAGTTTGTTCAAAGTCATGCCCACTCTCTGCCCAGTTTTCCACCCAAGGAAGGAAAGGTCCTGAAAGTCATTCCTTGATGTACAATCTGTAAGTTCTGATTTATTTATACTCTAATAAGGGTGCAAACTTTCATATATTGTTCCTTCACTGCACTCAAAAGTAAAATATTTCAGTTTTTATTTGTTTGTTTTAATTCTGGTGGTTTCAAATGAAAGCTTAGAGGAAAATCATAAATTAAGTTTAAAGAAATGTGCAGAAAACAAATCATTGACAGCCTCCACAATGATGAGCACAGAAGGTCATTGCTGAAAGGACTGTAGAGGCACAGTATTAGGTGCATAATTGAACCAGAGATCTTGAACAATGTCATTATTGATCCTTGAGAAAATATTCTAAGTTTTTGAGAAACTGAATTTTTCATTTTCATAAGCTGTAAATTGTAACCACCAGAAGTGAAACAAAGAAAGAAAAAGTCTTGAAAAATATTTAGCTTTTTTGTGCAATGAATCTAGAATATAAGAAAATTAATTGCAAAAAAAAAACTTGTTCATGATATTAATTTTCTCTGGGAATATCTCCAGCATATGGATGGACACAAGTTTTTACATGTGAAGTTTTCGTTCAACATTTTTTTTTCTGACTGTTTGTAATTTTCATTCATTCATTCATTCATTCATTCATTCATTTTCTTTTCGGCTTAGTCCCTTTATTAATCTGGGGTCGCCACAGCGGGATGAACCGCCAACTTATCCAGCATATGTTTTACACAGCGGATGCCCTTCCAGCTGCAACCCATCACTGGGAAACATTCATACACACTCATTCACAACGGACAATTTTTTTAGCTTACCCAATTCACCTATACCGCATGTCTTTGGACTTGTGGGGGAAACCGGAGCACCCGGAGGAAACCCACGCGAACACGGGGAGAACATGCAAACTCCACACAGAAATGCCAACTGACCCAGCCGAGGCTCGAACCAGCGACCTTCTTGCTGTGAGGCGACCGTGCTACCCACTGCGCCACCGCGTCGCCCGTAATTTTCATTTGTGTCACATTTATTGTTTGTTGCAGGAATCAATGTTTGGACTCAATCTCATGTGGTAATCTGTTTTTGATGGTTTGATATGTTGCAAGTTTTATATGTCTGTATGGGGTGAATGAACTGTGTGACAGTTGAACCCAGTTGAAAATATAAAAGTGTGAAATCTAATCAAATTGATTTTTACTGCAGCATTTTTGTGTTGTGTAATTATATATATATATATAATAATATTAATTTTGCATTAATTTGTGATTGTTATTTACTATTATTAGTAATATTGGTAAACGTAAAGATAGCAAGGCAATGAGACAACAATAACCCAATGTTTAAAGTCATATTTAAAAGTCATATTTAACCCAGCAACTTGGTTAATTTAACCCACCGGTTGCGTTAAATAAACAACCTAGCATTCTGGGCTAAATGAGTAAACCCAGCACTTGGGTCAAAACAACCCAGTGCGTGTTCTGTCCCATAGTTACCTAGCGCCTGGGTTAGGTTATTTTCCAGGCCAGCATTTTTTAGAGTGTAAAAATTAAAATTAAGTCATATATATATATATATATATCTTTTTTTCTTTTACAAAAATTTTTTTTCTTTCTTCCATGGAGCATAAACATATTTCTAGCAGAGTGTTCAAGCTGCTCTTTTCCATGCAGTAAAAGTCAATGTTTACATTATTTTATACAATTCTAAAGCATTTGTGTGCAAAAATCTAATTATTATTGTACTCTAAGCCAGTGTTTCTCAACTGGTGGGTCGCGGGAACATTTTCAGTGGGTCGCGGAGTGTGTGGTCCAAAAAACAACAAAAGTTTAATTTTAAAACTTATTTTGCTATAACGGACTTTTATTTTGAAATATTTTGAACATCTCCGCAAACTGCAAGTCCGGTTTAATGACTACTTTCCCGAGAAAAACGATGATGATCCGTGGATAAGCGATCCCTTTGGAATCGATGCGGAAAGCGTCACGTTGCCGAGCAACGAAAAGAATCAGCTGGTGGAGCGGTCATGTGATAAGACGCTGAAAAAGAAATTCAGTCAAGTAAGCCTCTCCGTTTTGGTGCCGCGAAGTGCTTTCTGACTATCCGTCCCTTGCCACTCGTGCGATCAAATCCATCCTACCATTCAGCACTACGTATTTGTGTGAAAGTGGCTTCTCTTCCTTGGTGCAGCTTAAGTCAAAGCAAAGCAACAGGTTGGACACAGAGCACGATCTTCGGGTAGCACTGTCTACCATCACCCCAGACTTTGAAACTCTTATCAGTAGTAAAGCACATCCTCAGTTATCTCATTAGCTTCCCAAATAACTGTTAAGTGAAACAGATGTTTATAATTGCTGTCATATTAGATGTAAAAATGGTTATGTCTATTTGAATCATTTTACTGTAATTTGCTGGTTTGTTCTGTTCAACAGGATCATTTGTTAATGTTTTCTTAACAGTTCAGTTTAGTTCATGGAAACTGAACCTTTCCTTACCCTAACCACTGTTCACAGTATTTGTCATTTTTACTTTGTAATATTTCTATAATTTGATACGTTTTGTTAAATGACAGCAATAAAATATTGTTTATTTGTAAGTCTTGGTGATTTATCTGTCTCTACTTTTGTATGTTAACAAAAAATACAAATTAATTATAATTCCTAAAATTATATTATAGTTCCCAAAAATGTGGGTCGCGGCTTGATGACCATGTAAAAACGTGGCCCCATGGCCAAACATGTTGAGAACCACTGCTCTAAGCAATACTGCATACAGTCTCTATTTACTTTCAATGCACAGAAAAGAGCACCTCAGTTTTAATAAAGTTAAAAGAAAACAAAATTGATTTTAAAGGCTCTATTTACACCAGTTATAAAGATGCATTTTTGACCATCGAATAACAAATTGAAAACATCCCTGTTTACACCTGGTGGTTTAATCCTCTGCTTTTGTCCAGTTTAACAATTTTCCTGATTTCTTTGATGACGATCGTAGTGCATGTATGCTTTTTTGTATCATGTAATATTGTAATATAGGCTCAAGCAATTTAAATATGAATGTGAGAGATAACGGAAAAACAATCCGGTGAGCAACAGCTTTAACAACATCTTTTTTTCTCCGATGGCTACAAAAAATATGCTGAACACAGTGGGTTTGTGTTTAAAACAGGTAAAAAATAATAATAATAATAATAAAAAAATAAAAATGTAAATTATATATATAAAAATTTCCGTCTGTCTACTAGACTTTTTATGTCCCATAGTGATGTTTAAGAATTTAATCTTTAATTCTATTATGGTTGTTTGAATGCATTCAACCACATGAACATTTGCGCTAAAAAAAACAATCTGATCATTTACTAGATGTAGAAAGTGGTCAGAAGTGGACAAGCTCAAAACATTTCAGACCTTGTCCACACCTGAATTTAGCATTATCCATTTGCAACTGTTTTGTCAAAATTGCATCTTCATTGCAGATGTAAACAGGCAAGTAAATGACAACATAATCATCATTTCTGTGGTGAACTATCTGTTTAAAGAAGAACAGTGCTGCGGGTCGTACCAGTAAAATAGTGTGTAGTGACACTGTCAAGACATCAGTTCAGCAATTCTGGCCTGATCTGTCATATCTTTTCAGCTTTTCGATGTGAGAGCATTTCACAGTGAAGCAAATAACATTCAGCGCAGCAGCAGAATCCAGCTCAACCCTCCTAACCTTTGGTGTCAGAATAAACCTTTGAGTGTAAATACAGAATCAGTGGCTAACAGTGAACTGAGAGCTGGTATCATTACAATAACGAGATCTCATGATCAAGACGGCTTCATTTACGAGGTCAATCTGATTAGCCGTACCAGCCTCCAGAGTCAAACTCATAAAATCATAAGGTTCTGCCCTGAATCATCATCTCTGATATCACGCATCCTCACAGGCATTGAATGAGCTCATATCTGAGCGTCACATCCGCAGCTTTTTTTTTTTTTTTTTAGGATGAGAGGGAGGGATGTGTTCTCCATTCCCATTGAACGCATTTCACACTGGTGTTGCACAGTAAACAGGTCAAACACACACAGTGACTCACCTACATAGTTTGTTTTTCAAAGCACACACACACACGGTAGTTAAAAAAGTTGAGGAGTGTGATAAGTGGCCGCTTAGCCCTGGTGCTCACACACAAACACACACACACACGCACGCACGCACGCACACACACAACCATACACACACACACACACACACACACACACGAGCGCACGCACGCAAGCACACACGCACGCACACACACACACACACACACACACAGAGTGGCACAAGCGGGGTGGGCGGTACAGGAAGGCAGCCTGGCATGAGATGGCTTTGCCCAGTGGAGATCAGGTCAGATCAAGGCTGGACTGGACCCGTGAGTGAGAGTCAGTAGAAGAGGATAGTGGATGTTCTCATCGTATACCTCCTTTCCCTCTTGCTGCATCTGAAAAACAAGAGACGGGGAAAAAGTTACATTATTATTATCTTGTTATTATTTGGTTAAAATATTTGATAATTTAATATTTGAATTATTATACCGCTACTCAAAAAAGGTAATTTGTATGAATAATATATAATATTTATCCAAAATCTGCAAAAATATATATTTTTTTAAATATACAAAAAAGTAGAAAATACCTTAAATGGTAACACTTTACTTGAAGAGGTTGTTCATAAGACTTTTGTTCATGAGAAATGTTTTGAAACATTTATAATGACATAACACGTCACGAAAATGAATGAGATTTTATGCATGCTTATGACAACTGTCTTTAAGTGTTATTCACTCTGTTATGTCATCAAGTCTGTGATAAACATGATTGTCATGAGGCCATTATAATTTTGTCATTAATAATGTCTTGACATCAACTAGTGGTACAATTTGAATTTGTCATTAAATGTCATTTACTAATAATGAGGCTGTTATAAAATTAATCGACAGAGTATTGACAGTTGTCATGACACATTTTAAAGACAAAATCTGTTTTTCCACTGGAAAAGAAAAATATTCATGACACAATTGAAATGGTCTCATAACAATCATGTTTATGACAAGTTATGGTGTCTTGGTAATGTCAAGTTGTCATGACAAATTATGATGTATTTCAAGGGTGTTTAGTTTCAACACACTTACCTGTAGGTTTTGAACAAGCCTGAATTAGTTTGATCAGGTGTATGTTTAGATAGGGTTAAAGCTAAACTGTGCAGGAACTGAGTTTGACACCCCTGATGAATTTGGTTATGTCAAGTTGTTACAACAAAGACATTTCAAACAATGTCATCTTTGCATTTAAAATGATATAACTGAACTAATGATACTTAATGACAGTTAAGCATAAAATCACATTTATATTCATAATGTGTGATGTCATGATTGTACTGGGCAATGACACTTGTATGAACACCCCTTCAAGTAAAGTGTTACCCCTAAAACTTAGTTAAAATGCAAAAATAAAATGAATAAAATAAAATTGTGTTTATAATGATATAGAGTTGATGTAATTTGATGTTTCAGCTACAATGTTTATCTGAAACCAGCTCCACTGATTGTTCTGACATATTAAAGAAAGAACATTCTGTTTCTGCTTCATTTCATAAAAAAAAAAAAAGAAGAAGAAGTTCTTGGGAAATGCCTCACACTATTCAGATATGCACTGTAAGAACTACTTCTAACAAACAAGGACAAGCAGCAAGAGTCCCAGTAACTGCTTCATAATGGCCGCTTAGAGAAGAGGCGTCTGCAGAAGGAACGTCACGCAGAACTGCTGCACAATCTGCCCTGTGGCTCTGCTTTTCTGCCACAGTCTGAGCTCTAGAGTAGTGGCAGTAAACTCAATGTGCTGCCAGTCTTCTGTGCCCTCGAGCTCAGCCCTGTCCCAAACAATCAGATCCTCCGCCAACACTCAGTAAGAGAAACATGCAGTTCATTTAATAAAATAAGAGCCTCCAAACAGCAAACACAGCTGATGTGTGTGTGTGTTTGCATTTCAGAGGTGCAGAGTAGGTCACATAATCATGACTACCGCTTTTTTATTTAATTTGTGGGCAGGGGTGGAAAATGTAAAACTTTTTCACTGACCTTTCAGTTTGGCTACAAAATTCAGAGAATCTAAATTCAAATCAAATAACAAATATAAGGAATAACCAGATTATCAAAATAACAGCTTAAATTTAAAACTATTGATTGTTTATTTCACAGAAGCTACCAAAGTCATGGCCTAAAATATCATGCCAAGATGACAATTATATAATACCACAGCAAATAACTTCATGATTATAAAATTTCATGCCCTTCATGTCAACGCTGATGGCAATTGTTTCTCAGTGAATGCCATGAGTTTAAATGCCTGTAATTCTATAATCACATTCTCAAGTTTAAGATGGAAAAACATACAGGCAAAACAGTTAAAATTTTAGTATTAAAATGTGAGCAGAAAGAGACAAGGCAACCTTTATAATGGTGTTTTGTTTGTGTTTTAGAGATGTAGCACTTCTCTTAGTGTGGACTTTGATGGTGATAAGGTAAAAAGTGATAGAATGTAATTTGATAACTCAACCAATTTGGCAAGCACTAATTTCAAACCCTGTTTGATATCATGGGATATACTGGACGTGACTGCCTACATTTCTGCAAAACCACAAGTACTTTAACCTAGTGTCATTTTAATGCACTTTTCAGATGACATATCACTATCAAGCACTATAAGCTGTATCTGTTTTTTCTTTATTGTATATGAAGGTTTATTTAACAGCACAGTGTCATAAAAATATTCCTGTCGATACAACGTCTGTAAAAAGATACTGAATTACTTGTAAGTTTCACAGCAGTTCCAAAGCAAAATGTCCAGTGTTCGACAGTAAACAGAATGTTTCTCTGAAATTTGACTGTGTTAATGTTTTATTACTTTAATAGTTGTACTTATGATAGTTCAAAAATAAAATGTCCAGTGAGTGACACTAAAAGGTTAATGCAGGACTTTTCCAATTACAACAACTCCATCAAATTTTGTATACCTTTAAAAAAATAATAAATCAGGCAGGCAGGCATGGCTACCGACAGACCCCAAGTGAAGCTCAAGCACTGGTCATCAGAATCAGAATCAGAAAGAGCTTTATTGCCAGGTATGTTCACACATACGAGGAATTTGTTTTCATGACAAAGCTTCTACAGTGCAACAGAATTACAGAGACAGGACAAAAACAGATAATAAATATATTTTAAAAATAAAAGTAAATAGTGACTGCAAATATACAAATTGACAAGTGTATGTACAGGTATATTACTATATACAACGTTATATGGCAGCTGTTATGTGCAAGTTGGCATGCAAAATATGTTGTTAAATAAGTGTTTATGTGTATAAAAAGTGTATAGCAAGTAGTGATGTTTGTTTCATAATTACTATCATTCAAGTGTTCATGAGATGGATTGCCTGAGGGAAGAAACTGTTTCTGTGTTGGGCTGTTCTGGTGCACAGTGCTCTGTAGCGTCGACCAGAAGGTAAAAGTTCAAAGAGGCAGTGTGCTGGGTGTTAGGGGTCCAGAGTGATTTTGGCAGCCCTTCTGCTTGCTCTGAATAAGTACAATTCTTGGAGAGAAGGGGGGGTTGTACCAGTGATTCGCTCAGCAGTCCGAACTATTCGACGTAGTCTTCGGAGGTCAGATTTCGTAGCTGAGCTAAACCAGAAAGTTATTGAAGTGCAGAGGACTGATTCAATGATAGAAGTGTAGAACTGTTTCAGCAGCTCCTTTGGAAGGTTGAACTTCCTCAGCTGACGAAGGAAGTACAACCTCTGTTGAGCTTTTTTGACAATGAAGTCAATGTGAGTGTCCCATGTCATGTATTTAATTACATTTAATGTTAGACTTTTTAAATACAATAATGTTTTATATGATAAGATTACAAAATTTCATGAATGGGATGCCTCATTTTGAGCCATGCAGGACAAACCCTGGTTAATGCTTTGGACAATTTCACTCCGTACACTAAACCCTACCTTAAATCTAACCAATAGTCACAACAATAGAACATATTTTAGGCCCTGTTTCCATCCGGTATTAACATGTTTTTATCAGTGATGCGATCCCAAGTGGTCAGCTGTGATGCATTACCACTTCCACCTGATATTAACATTCATTCAAATGCGTCTCTTGTGACCACTTGTGTTTGGGTTTTTCTACTTATTACATCACGCTCCATATAACCTTTGCAGGAGAGTTCAGTGAGATGTACAAGCACTGTTTGAATGAGTGAACCCATGTTACAAGGCTTACAAGTGAGAGAGAAGCGCGTGACTGAATAGGATATAGATGATAGGACAATCTGTGTGTTTTACAGTGCAACAAAATGTGAAAAAAATCCCATAAAGATCACATTATATGTCAGTAGTATGACACTAGCTGGTCTTTTGTGGCTGGTTGAATACATAAGACCACATGAGCATCAACACCATGAAAGCAATTCGATCAAATGCATTTTCAACTAATCAATGGAACTGGTCAAAAGTGGATATGTTAAAAACTATTTAGACCCCATTTACACTTGAATTTAACATCCATTTTTGATCTTATCAAGAAAAACAGTACTAAATCAGTGTAAACACATCTCTAACATGACCAACTAATTTCATTTATATTTTGCCACATAACCGTGCCTCCGCTAAATGGATATGATTCCAATCTTCAAACCCTGCACTATATTCAAATTTAAGTTTACGTCGACTAAAGCAACAAGTATGCCACATTATATATAACTACTATAATGTTTTGTTTTTTGTTTTTACAGAAAAGTAAGCTATAATTTTATAAAGAATGGGAATCTACATCATGGCGAGTTGCCTTCCACCATGTTTTAAGGCTCAGGAGTGCAGACACAGTATGGCTTTTATAATTCAGGAATGCAAAACCAATGCAAATCATCACAGAGCTTATCCGTTAGTGACAGGGCATCAACGAGCTGCCTCAAGAAAACACTTCCAACTATGATTTTCTTTGTGGTGTGAGTGCTTGCAGTTTATTGTAAACCAGAGTATACAGTGGGGAAAATAAGTATTGAACACGTCATGTTTTTTCCTGGGAATAATATTTCTAAAGGAGCTGTTGACATGGAATTGAAGCAGATTTTCGTAAAAACCCAAACAATACAGACATAAAAATAAAACAAAACAAAACAAATCTGAAAAATTAGTTATGTGTAATAGCAATGGAATGACACAAGGAGAAAGTACTGAACTACTGAAACGTATTTAATACTTTATATAAAAGGCTTTTTTGGTGATGGCAGCTTCAAGACGCCTCTCATATGGAGAATGAAGTCACATGCACTGCACAGGTGTGATTTTTTCACAGACTTCAACAGAGTGTAAAAATATTGATGGTTCTGTTGGTCTCGTCTATCAAATCTGATCTTTAATTAGTATTTTATATTGGATTTAAGTCAGGTGAATGGCTGGGCCATTCTACAGCTTGATTTTCTTTCTCTGAAAGCATTCGATAGTTTCCTTGACTGTGTTTTGGATCATTGTCTTGCTGAAATGTCCACCCTGGTTTCATCTTCATCATCCTGCTAATGTAGATGTTGGACTGAAGCAACTTATATTCATTTGCAATGACAAAGGGCAGGGGGTTGCTGAAGAACTACTGAGAGATTTCAGCTGCTGTCTGGGCTCTCACTGCCTGTCTACACCTTCCTTTCTTCATGTGTTCAATACTTTTTCCTCTGCATCATTTCATTTTATTACGCATAACTTAATTAGTAAACTAATTAGATTTGTTTTCTTTGCATATATGGATTTCTTTGGCTGTTACCAACATCCGTGGAAAATTTACAGTCAACAACACCTTTAGAAATAGGCTTTCTGAAAAAAATGGTGACGTGTTCAATACTTATTTTCCCCGCTGAATGTGATACTATAAACCTATAGTAACCTATCAATGGGATCCAGACTCCCATGTCTCAAATTCCCAGAATACATTGCGCTGTGATGACACATTCCCATTCTTTATTCGCGTACAAATGATTTCATATGTAGGCTACAGAACACTCCGATTACTGTCAATATAGACTAAATGAAAGAACTATTTATTTACAGATATGTGCAACACATTATTCAAAACTGTAAAGAGTTAAGATTAATTTGTGCATAACCTAGTCTCCCAAAAACAAAACACTGTGCCTTGGTAAACGAACCAAATGCTTTATTTTTCTAATATTTATCCTTCCCATTCACAGAGATAGGCTACAACAAGTGCGTGATGTGTTTCTGTTCCTAATGCTACAAATTGATATTACTTTAACATTCTAATTAGTGCTGGGCAAAAAAATTATCACAATTAACCACATCCAAAATAAAATATTGTTTTGACATCATTTAAGTGTGTATATATAAACACACACAGGCATGTATATATTTAAGCAAATGTTTTTTTTAATATTTAGATATAAAATGTGTATATGATTCAAATGATTAAAAAATTTAATATCTATGTAACAAAATTGTTTTGTTTCTATGTATGTGTGTGTATCCCATATACATAATAAATATACATAATGCACACACATATATTATGTCAAAACAAACTTTTAAAGTGGATGCAATTAATCGCAATTAATCTTTGGCCAGTCCTAATTCTAATTTTAGAATTTAACAGTTAATGGTCAGTCAAAAATAGAATGAAACTAAAAAAAACTAATAAAATTGAAACAAATATCTGAAAAAATATATTCATCTGTGGTGTTGAGTTGCATATTGTATTTGCACTGTTATATAATCTGACTATGTTGCATAGCCTAAAACATGCTTTCACATGCTTATTTTTTACATTTTAGGAAGAATAAAATGACATATATGGTTTCAACAACCAGATGCATTTACTGCAGACCTGTCTAGTTTCATCTAGAATGCATTCCAGACAGCCTCCTGAAACAGATTGAGAATTATATCCATCTCAAATGTGTTTTGGAGGGCATCTACACCTGCCCTTTTCACAATCGGATAGCTATCCGATCAAAAAAAATGCACAAAGTGACCAAGGTTGAACCATTCCCACATTAAACTGAATGGCCTCTTCCAGGCAGAATGTCGGGAATTATAATAAGCAATATCTTTGACTTCTGATGTATCAAAACATCTCCCACTGGACTCAAACTGAGGGAATAAACCATTATAAATTAACGCAAAAATCTGTATAAACACTACTTGGATATTCCCATATGGACAAACTCTCTCCTTCTGTCTTACTCTAACATTCACCTCATCCTCACTGTGGCTTGAGATAAAATAAAAGCAGATAAAAGGCCACTCTCTTGCCCTTGATGTGCGTTATCTCTCTCTCCACCCCTCGACACAGCAGCCAGTGTTTGAACCCGTGACCTCTCTGTAATCGGGGTAGGCAGCCAACCAACACTAAGCCCAATGAGAGGACCAACACATTCACACCAGCCCAGATGAGAGAGAAAGAGAAGTGTATGTTTAAATCAGCTGACAGAACCCTGCAATGTGGACTTCAAACTACAGGCAACCTAAATGTTTAGTAAACAGCAAGGGAACAAGTGCACACTTCACAGGATTGGGAGAGAGTAGAATACAACATCTTAGTACTAAGATGTTGGAATACAACATCTTAGTATTCCATGAGGTGGGAAAATGAGCTTAATTCATGCCAGTTTTTTTATACAGGTATAGTCAGGGTCAGAAATGAACTTTTTTGTTAACAGGCAATAATTGCAACATGTACAGTTGAAGGCAAATTTATTAGCCCACCTGTGAAATGTTTATTCTTTCTTAAATATTTCTCAAGTGGAGTTTAACAGAGCAAGGACATTTTCACAGTATTTCCTATAATATTTTTTTCTTCTTGGGAAAAAGTCTTATTTCTTTTATTTTAATTGGAATAAAAGCAGTTATTTGTTTAATTTCTAAACAAGTTTAAAGGTCAATATTATTATTCCCTTAAGATTTTTTCAAATGACATGCCTAGTTAATCTCGTTAAGTTTTTAAATGGCACTTTTTTGGTAATACTATTATCCTGCAAAATAATTAGAAAAATATTATGTACTGTCATCATGCCAAAGACAAAAGAAACTAGTTTAATTGAAATCAGTTATTAAAACTATTATGTTTAAAAATGTGATATTTGAAAAATACAAAAAATTTCACAGGACGTTAACTATGTTACTGTACATGATGATAAAGAAATCATTCCAATACACTGATTTGTTCAAGAAACATTTCTTCTTCTTGTTGTTTTTCTCTTATTACCATAAAATCAACAGTTGCACTGCTTTTTGTGTAATTGAGGAAAATCATTAATAAGAGGTATCAAAGAAAACATTGCTTATGTCAAGTCGAAAAAATCTTGTAACCTTATGAAGGCCTTTTCTACATCATTTCATCAACTTAATGCATCCATGGTGAATGAAAACATTTCTCATATTGTTCAACACTTTTCATCTGCCACGACTGTCATGAAGTCTGTTCCAAAAGCACAAAAGTTCAACAGACATCCTCTGTTCAGCCTCAAGTGAACACTGCGTAGGGGCCCTGTGAACTGGAACACAGCTAACCAAGTTGAAATTGCGAAACAGAGAGAGAGAGAGAGAGAGAGAGAGACTGAATGAGTCTGAGAGGCCAGAAGGAAAGCGAGTGAGAGGGAGAGAGGGAGCAATAAAAGTGTTAGCGAGTGATACAGCAAAGAAGCTTAGAAAAAGAGAGAGAAAGAGAGAGAGAGGAAGGGGGAAAAGGCAGCGAGCTCGCAAAGGTGAAAAGTTTAACAAGCAAAGCTGTTCCTCCTGATCACAGCCTGCTAATCAGCTTCATGGGTGGCTGGATAAATCGGCTCCTACTTTTTAATCGCGCGGCTGCCAAGATGCAAGTCATTTATTTTATTGCTGCTTTTCCCTCCCTCTATGCCTGCTTTTTGCGTTCTTAAAAAAAAAAGCAACGACAAACCGGATGCTCGCGCTACAGGCCCCAGAAATGGATAGATTGGGGTGTGAAATGCACAGAGAGCAGATACGACCCAGACAGACAGCTGGAAGTTGGGAGGATGTCAAGAGATTAAGTTAATGTGTGTATGTATATGTGTGGGAGTGGACGGGAGACGTCTGAATTAAAATTCATGACTCTCTTCGCAGCCATTTGAGTAACAAGATTAAGATGGCCGAGTAGAAAATAGCTGCATTATCAGGCGGCTTGCAGTCCTCCAGCTGCTGGTGCTCTATTCCAGAACAGTGGGGATAAGAGGATAACACACAGCCCCCTCGCCATGTCCCCACACTGCTGAGAGCCCCATCCGCTGCCGGACGGCCTGTGCACACTGGAGGGAGGGAGGGAGGGAGGAGATTTGGGGTCTTAAAGGAAACACTTCAATCTCCAAGACATCAGAGGCTGGCTGGAGGTGAGGAGCGGCAGACAACCGCAATAATAGAAGACTGAAGGAGGTGGAGCATGCGACGCATTGTCTGCCATGCGTTTTCTTTGTGCTTTTGGTTCTGTACCTTCGCACTCGCAGGGGGCAGGGTGTTCATCAGAAGATAAGAAAGAGGAATTAATCACTTTGAGATATGATGAGGGCACTTGAGCTCGCCCCTCGTATCACACACACAGCTGCATGAACCGGTGACAGTCAGCGAGAGTAAAGACGCACACATGCGGCTGCGAACAGCGGGGCTCTTGACTCAGCGATCTTGGCCCCTCGCTGCTCATGTCATTATCCGCACAGAAACGCAGTGGGTGGTCTTTCTCCTAAAGATCCCACTAGACTTCAGGTGCATCGGGGCAACACAATGACAAGGTGACTGCATTAGCTGCTTGTGTGTGCGTGCAAATGGGCAAGCTTGGCACCGTTTTTGACTTACCTGGGCAACACTTATAGGTGCGATTTCACACGTTTTGCAATCACCAGCTACGGCAGATGTGCAAAATGGTATACAGGTGTGAGAGGATTTCTGCTTGGCTATAAATAAGACTTGCAGGTTACTCATCTCACTTGTTTGTGGCGGTTATTAGGGTTGGAGACAATGTTTCATTTTAAGGGATCCCCATCAATTAATTGTGTGAAGTGACATTGAACTGGTCACATCCCATAAGAAATAAATAAACATGTTCAACAGTTCTTCATCCCCCCTTGGTGCAAATATGAAAACACTTTAGAGTAGGACATTAAGGGTTTGACTTCACAACAACAATGTAACAACAGGCATTTAACAATAGGTGCTTTTCCACTGCATGGTATGGTGCGGTTGGGTTCAGTACACCTTTTGGGGGCTTTTCCATTGCATTCCATACCTAGTACAGTTAAAGTCAAAATTATTAGTTATATTATTGTATAATATAACTGCGCATCGATGGATTTGCTCTTCAGTGTTTGGACTCTCAGCAGTGAAAATTAAACCACACTGAACTGAACTGAACTTAAACTCTAAAAACTGAACGGACACCATTCCAATTCACTATAATCTTCTATGTGAAGCTGCTTTGACACAATCTACATTGTAAAAGCGCTATAGAAATAAAGATGAATTGAATTGAATTGAATATTTTTTTTCCCAAATGATGTTTAACAGAGCAAGGAATTTTTCACAGCATTTACGATAATATTTTTTCTTCTGGAGAAAGTCTTATTTGTTTTATTTTGGCTAAAATAAAAGCAGTTTTTAATTAAAAAAAACAACAAACATTTTAGGGTCAATATTATTAGCCCCCTTAAGCATTTTTTTTTCAGTTGTCTACAGACCAAACCACTGTTATATAATGACTTATCTAATTACCCTAACTTGCCTAGTTAACCTAATTAACCCAGTTAATTGCCTTTAAATTGCACCTTAAGCTGAATAATAGTATCTTGAAAATATCTAGTAAAATATTATGTAGTGTACTGTCATCATGCCAAAGATAAAATAAATTATTAAGTTATTAGAAATTAGTTATTAAAACTATTATGTTTAGAAATGTGTTTAAAAAAATCTTCTTTCCGTTAAACAGAATTTGGGGAATAAAATGGACAGGGGGGGGGCTAATAATTCAGGAGGGCTGATAATTTTTACATCAAGTGTACCTGGTTACCATAATGTGCCATACACACTGATGATCACCAAGTGGTCAGACAGAATCCTCACCACTAGCTTTACACCAAACACGCTTTATTGAAATAGTCAGCAGGAACCACATTGATTCACACAATTAAACCTTTTCTATACCATAACAAAAAAAAGGAAACCTGGAATGGCAGCATCGTGGTCAGTAGAAGGGGTCCAAACATACCTCTAATTTGTAACCGAGGAGTGGGTGCAGCAAGAGCTGGATGGGGAGACCTGAAATGAATATTTTTTTAAGGAAGTCACGGTAGTAGAGGTGACACGAACATTGCAACAATCCCACCCACTTTAAGTGGTACTAAACTGCAGTAGGAATCCAAACCAAGCTGAGCAAAACCAAATTGAAGACATACCATACTCTACTATGCAGTGGAAAAGAGACTATTGTCTACATGATCCCCATTCACACATATATCCAAACAAATGACTAAAATAGTTTTTTATTATGCATGCCAGGCCAATAGTTGGAACATAGAAACATTATGCTCCTGCACACATTGTTGTTTTGGTTGTCACTCACACATCTGTGTATGAACATCATAATTACAAATTTTTTTTTTTAAATGATTGTTTTTTTTAAATACACACACTTTCAGCCCTAAAAACAACACAAGGTACAGTCTAACTCAAAATACATTACACCCTACAGAAAGCAGTACACAGGGCCCTATTTTTACAGACTTTGTGTAAAAGCTTAAAACTTTGCACTTTAGTTGCTGTGTTAGGTTTGTTCATGCTTATAAAGGTAAAACTAAGAAAAACTTTTTCCGCTCCAGGGCTTCTATGTACACCATAATTCTACATTTCTGTTTCTCTCTCTTTTTGTTCCCTCTCGACTGACGGCTCTAAATTCAAACACTCTTTCCTCGTATAGCCACAATGACCCCTCAGTGTTTTTCTGCCCAGCTATGTCCATCACTTCAGAAATAAAGTTCCAATCACTCAGCTCCAGAGTCCCGCTGACAGCCCCATTTTCCTCAGGCATAGGCAGGGCTGCCACTGTTAGGCCTGTGGGGCATAATGGGTCCTCACAGCTTCTTCGGTAACCAAAAATGGCAGCCGTGGCGGTGCTATCAGTGCCAGTTAACCAGCTGGATGGCACAGCTGCTTTGACCTGGGTACGGTATTTGTGCTTTCAGGCAGGGGGAAAGGAGTCGCACCCCGTCCCATTCATTTAGAGTTTCTTGGAAAGACAGCTTTTGAGTTTTAAGAGTCCATTTAGAGCTTAAGCTACTAACTCTGCTTTCCTGTTCCTGCTGATATAGCACAGTGTACTTCGGGGAAATGTTCAAAGCAGAAATGTACTGCACGGACAATAGCCGTAGCAAAAGCAGTCAAACTTAACACAGTGTTTTTCAACTTTTCAACATTTACACACACACACTCACCTACAGCAAAAAAAAAGCCACACGCACAAACTTCACACACCTTTAGATGAAGGTCCCACAAGTGAGAGTCGTAGTTATCATAGCGGCACACTCTCAGGCCTGCGCTCTCTGCCAGTCTGCTGAATTCTGCCAGTGTGTCTCCTCTGGTAGGGGCAAATACTAGAGCCGTGCCCTAAAGAGACAAGACACACACATACACAGTGTTGAGACACTTTACTTCACAATTAACAAAATGTGGTGACATTCGATAAGTAAAAGTGACTAAAAGTAGAGCTTTTATGTTACTGCATTAATTTGATTAATTAATCATGCAAAAAGGTGGACAGGCTTATGTTATGTTATGTTATGTTCAATTAAAATGGTAGAAAAGCATTTTTTTCGTATAATATCTGCTCAATCTTTATCAAACATTGTTATTTTGGGGTAAATTACTCATCCAATATTTATGTACGATTAAATGTGATTAATTAGATTAATTAATCAACACATCACGCAATTATTATATGTAAAAATTAAACCAAATTTTTAACTGCTAAAAAGTATCCTGCTTATGGTTGTACATATAATGGCATTAAATGGAGATCAGAAATAAGCTTTTAAATATAAAAAAAATAATAATAATAATAATAATTTTTAAAAAAATTTAAAAAATTTAAACGCACTGATTAACTAAAATTATGTGCTTCGCCATTAGACTCTATGCACAACAACACATTCATATAATATCATTAACACCCCAGTTCACTCTGACTTGCTCGGAATCAAGTTGAACAGAAACAACACAAAATTCAATCCATGTACGTCTTTCTCTGAGGTAAATATGTCTACAGTGTTTGTCACAACAAGTTATCAAGTTAATCTGTCAATTCTGATTATTATCTGACAAACAGAGTTCTGCTCCAGAGATATTTAGCTCAGTGAAGAAACTACACATCATTTCTAGGGGGATTTTGATTAATCTTAATTTATTAAAATGATGAACGCGTGTGTTTTCCCGGGGTGAAGTAAAGTGAGGCAATAACAGAGTTCCATGAATGTCATGCATGAAGAAAAACAGCCATAGTCAAGATTTGTGTTAAATAAATTTAGATTTGCTTTGCACCATATTGAAATGTATTACATATTAAAAATGTATTTTGCTTGTTAATACTTGTTTAATGCCATTATATACATGAGGGCTAACAGAGCATGAACATTTCTGCTTTTTCAGTCTGAAAAAAAGAAAAGCATACAACACTGCACCTGTGTACTTTTGTATCATTTATTATTAAGTAAATGAAGAGTAAATCTTTGTATCCCTTTATGAAACACATCACTTTATACATTTTTATTGAGCCTCTGCAGTTAAGTCACTCTTAAAAAAACCCTACAAATAACAGTTTTTATTTATTTATTTATATAAATAATTGAGCATTTTACATGGCTAGTAAAATCATACTACACAAAATAAACATATACAAATATTATACCTAAATGCTCGGTTTCACTTTATATTAAGTGGTCTACTAGGTACTATGTTAAGTGTATTGTAATGTTGGGAAAAAGGAATTACAAAGGATTTTTTTAAGCATATTTTTGTCTCTTTTTCTTTTCATTAAACAATTGTATTTGTATTGCTTAAAGGTGATATATTAACTGAACTTCTTCTCGAGTGTGATATGTTTTGCATACTAATGAAGCATTTTTGCAGAAGTAGCAAAGGCCTGAGTGTCTATGGAGGACTGGAGAATGATTGACAAGTGACGAATTTCACTAAACTCCACCTGTTAATATATATATAAGTTGAAGTCAGGAAATGAAAACTGTTGCGCACCCCTGAATGTAACTCTTGCATTGCATTGAGGATAACAGAATTCTGTGAATCAAATTATTCATTTGTATCCAATAAATTGCTAATATGTTAAACCTTGAATAAAAACCTCTCCTAACCTTTTTTATTGAACACGCATAGAATTGATTAAATATTCCAACAGTAACTACTAGTCACTTACAATAAAAAAATAAATATAGTGTACCTATTAGGTTCATATTATATTGCATACTTATGGTGCTATTGTGTTGAATACAAATAAGGTTTGGAACAGATTTGATAGTTTGCATATGTTTAGTGCAACAGTGTAGTGCAAAAGTAATTAAAAAAATTACCAATGTAATTACATGCAGACAATCTTTTTAATATACTTGCAATCTAATAACATGTATGTACATAACAAATGCATTGCATCAAATTATTAATTTAAATGTAAGTACATAGTATTTAAGTCCACTTAATTTAAAGTGGGATTAAATACTGTACACTTGTCCTGTTTTAATGTGCATTCCACAAAAGGGTGCCAACATTGTGATTCTTTGGCACATTAAAGCTGTTTGTATACCTCCACCCCATTGTGACTGCATGTTTGGTAAAAAAAAAAATGGACAGGCAGAGGTAGTATGATTGTTAGGGCACCTGTTTGAAAACAAACTTTTAAGAATTTTTAATCCTTCATATAAAGAAATGTGGTCGACTGTGGGAAGCTTTGACTGTGGAATCTGAACTCCAGATCGTCTCCATTATGTCTCAAAGACCAATTGGTGTGTGCAGAGTTTTGCATCATTATATTCTATTTGATTTCTCCCAGGTATTATATTAGATAATAAACAAAAAGATTAAAGCTCACCTAATCCAATCAATGGCTGGAAGCGCATCCCCTCTCTTTATAGATCAACAAGCCCAGACCAACCAGGCAAGCTAAGAGGATTACCCAAAGGTTCAAAGTTTCTTTGAAATCCTTCAGTTTTAAATAATATTTCATATTTTGTTCGTATTGTTGCTTTAATTAAATAGGCAATGACACAAATGAAACAAACATCTACTAATATGAGAGCAGGATCATCTCAATACAACAGATGTTTTCATTTTTTTTATAAGCTCTGCATGGGATGTACGTCAAAAGCACAAATGCATATATCTACAGATGTGTTAATCAGCTGTATGCCTGCCATATGTTGCTCCAGCATTTTACAATAACAAATTAGAGTCATTACAATGAAAATAAATTGGTTTAAATAAATCTGGTCAGAAGTGCTATAGGGAAAAAAAATCGCCAGAATAAATCTCATCTTAGCAATGTGCCAGCAAAACAAGACAAAACATTTACCTTCACTGAATTAGTGATTGTTTTAACACAATATCATTAGAGGGCACATTAATAGCAGTTTTGGCAATTACTAACAGGTTTATATAGGTCAACATAAAACTTTTCTTGGAAACTGTTTTACCATCATTTATAGCAAATAGATTTGTGGTAACCCCAAAAAACATACAATAAACATTTTATTCTGACCAATTTCTGGATAAATAATTATATAACCCATACCTAATAAATTCAGTGAATCTTGAGAAAGTATTTTCAAGTGATCTCTTATTTTCTTTTCCATTGCTGTATATAAGAAGAGTTCATATGCAATTATTATCCATTTTTATAAATCATGTTTTTATTTTGTATTGAAGAGTTAAAAGAACTGACTTTACACACACATATCCTTCAAAAAAAGCAAAAATACATTCAGTGGTCCAACATCCACAGTATTTGTCAAACTAGAGTGAATTTAGCCACTCGCAGCGAGTGCCAAGCGGAGGGCTAAATTCACAGTTTGACAAATACTATGGATGTTGGACCACTGAATGCATTTTTGCTTTTTTTTTTTTTAGGTGAGAATGTAGTTGTTTAGAATGTAGATGTTTTTCATTTGTTTTGTGGTTCATTTATTAGGATAGTGTCTATTTGAAAATAGGTTTAAATGATTTGGAGATGGGACTTCCAACGCATCAGCAGCCGCTCAGCCTCTCTTTCCCCACCGTGAGAACCCTTCTGACAGACACTTATTCTGGGGTCTGATGGATGTCTCTACACAGGTTAAATGTGAAATATAATTTGTTTTGGTTATATCTAATGGCAATGTTAACAATGTAAGTAAGCTTGGCCATTGTTATTTTGACTGATATACTTAACATCTTTATTTTTTGTTAAATGTTATTGGTCAACAAAATACATTTGATATAAATTGCAGTTGTATTTAATAAAAGTACCTTGTATTTTAAAATGCTGCAAAATCCAAAATGTAATGTAATGATTGGCAATTCAGGTTACATTGTTGCACCGTCAGACAAAAGATACTGTATAAAGATCAATCCTAATGAGTCCTAATTGCTTTCCTCAGTTGAAATTTCTTAACTACTGCTAAACCAGTACAGAAATACAGACAGAACTCTGTAGATTGACGTTGTTTTATGTCATTCAATGTTCAAGATCCTCTGTTTTGTCTTCACTCAGACATTACAATACTCTACATTATTCAATGAAATAATTCAAATACCTGTTCTACAGTGATGTTTTTGAATTGCAATGGCTTTTGCTGTTTTGACGGTCAGCTGCAGATGTGAATTCATAGTGGAAGAAAATATTTCTCACATAAAAGGATTTTTGAGACACAGTTTTTGGAGTTTAACTGTTGTATTAATGCAATGTCACACTCATAGCAGTGCGCAACAGCTGTGCATTAGCAATACCCACAAATCACAGCAGTGCTGGTATACAGCCATATTGCAGTGCTACAAGTGATATTTCTCATATATACACTGTATTTATAATAATGTACATGTATAATGCATGTGTTTTACATAATTTCCAAGGGAACAACCATGTAAGCAAAGAGCATGCTTTGTATACAACATGGAATGTAGAGAAAATAAAGATAATATAGTTTATTATTTTGTGTGGTTACTTTCGTTGTGGTGGGTGTTGTTGAATAAAAAAATATATATTTTCATCACAAAATGCTTGGTAATTTGAGTTGTGGTGGAAATGACAGAAATCTCCTGTGATGCATAAACATCCAGTTTTTTGACAGTAAACCAATTAAATAAAGCAGAGTGTGAAAACTGTGTTTTGAGGAAATTAGTTGAAAAACACAATTCTTTACTCAGCCTTGCTTCACATACACTTACCCTCTGTCTCTCTCTCTCTCACACACACACCACAGCCTTCACACACACATCAAAAATCAAAGTTGACAACCATACAGATTTATACAAATCTGCAGTTATCTTTGAAGTGCTCTTCATTTGCTGCACAGGGTCTTATATCAAGGGGGCATGAAAGAGGACTTGTGGGTCTTATGATTAGTGCAGAGCGTAAAGTAGATGAGATGACCCAATCTAAGTTGCACATAATAAGTATTAAAGTATTACATGATATTAATCCTGCCATTCCATTTCTCACTCAATCACAGCATGCCAACTAATTACTGAGAGTTCATATACACGCACACACACATGCATGCATGCACAGAGAGAGAGAGAGAGAGAGAGAGAGAGAGAGAGAGAGAGAGAGAGAGTCACTTACATCAGGTCGCAGTAATCTTCTTAGTGCATCAACCAGACTGCCTCTGTACTGGTCAAGAAACAGACTAGGAGGGGAAAAAAAAGACAGAGAAACTAGAAAGATTAGAATTCAATGCAACAATAATGCCTCCAGATAAAGCAGCAGGCTATTTATTTCCATTGTTTCTGAATAAATCCACCTGCACTGCGGAAAAAAACCTATTTGTAGATGGAGATGGCCTGTTTTTCCCCTCAAGTGTGAAAAAAATCTAGTTTCATTGGTGTGACAGCATTCAAATCAAAGGTAAAACACACACGCTAGCAGAGGTGAACAATCAAGGAAGTATCAGGTGATGTTCACAAGTTACAAAGTAGTAAAGAGCAACATTAAAATAAAATAGTCCAACACAGAGTTTCAAATGATTGAGGTAAACAGATGCTGAACATCAAAACATACCTTGACGGGGTGTGCTGTCCTTATCGAAATCACCGGAACAGGACAAATTCGAATACACAAACATGTGAATTGGCTGGCCAGTAGTCTGTAGCCACACTCTAAAAACTGCTGGGTTAAAAACAACCCAATTTGGGTTGTTTTGGTAACCCAGCGCTGGGTAAAAAAAGGGACGAACCCAATGCTGGGTTACTTTGATCCAACAAGTTGGGTTACACGTTTTACCCAGCATGCTGGGTTGTGATTTTTAACCCAACTATTAGTTAAAAATGACTACACTGCTGAGTTGAATGTAACCCAAAATGGGTCAAAAAATTTATCTTGAAACTAAAATATAATAAAAACATGGTACTAAAATAAAAACAATTCTACAGCAATACATACTTCAGTAATGGAATTTTATTTATGACAAAACATCTAAAAATATGAAAAGACATTTTTCCCATCTCCACCTCAGCATTAACCCTTTGACTGCCTGCTCTACCAAATGGTTGACCATGTTTTGACTGTTTTAAATAATGGTTTACACACACAGCATTGTTGGTTTACAAGAAAAATCAAACAAACATAATCCTGTTGCACTACTACACTTGATTTTGGTTTTATTGTAAAAAAAAAAACAAGACAGCATGTTAAATGAGAATCTGAAATATTTTATGGCATAAATAAAAAAATAAAGATGATTTAGTGTTCAAAAATGTTTTATTTTGAATATTTTTTAAATAAATTGGTCTTACACTTCATATTTTCAGATTTTTCATAGTATAATCTAATAATAATAATAGTCTCAAAAGGACAGGGTTTTATTTTAAGGGACAGCTCATGCAAAAATGAGAATTCTGTCATCATTTACTCAGCCTTCAGTTGTTCAAAACCTATTTGAGTTTCTTTCTTCTGTTGAATACAAAGGAAAATATTTAGAAGAATCCTGGTAGCTGGTACCCACTGACTTCAATAGTATTTATTTCCTACTATGGAAGTCAATGGGTGCCAGCTCCCAGTATTCTTTAAAATATCTTCTTTTGTGTTCAATAGAAGAAAAAAACTCATAATGGCTTGAAATTATACCAGGATAAATAGTAAATAGTGCATTAATTTTCCTTTTAATGAGTGATCATATTTGTTTCTCATTTGTAAGTAATAAATGAATCAATATATAAAAATGTATATTTAATAAGGTTGTTTTAAAGTGACTGGTTGAAATAATACTCTTTAAATGAACACGCATATAAAGTATAATCAGCCAATCACATGGCACTAACTCCATGAAACATGGTGCAGACAATCTGTTGAAATTCAAACTGAGCATCAGAATGGAAAAGAAATATGATTTAAGTGTTTTAAGTGACATTGAATGTTTAATAGTAAAATTCAATGTCAACAATGACAAAAATAGTCAGCAATGTTTCATTGTACGCTGTTAGTAGATTCCGCCCTTAGACTTTGTTGTCTGAAACACCTGAGTTTGGAAATATTTATATTATATATAAAAAAAAGACAGACAAACAAAACCCATTTAATTTATAAAAGTTGCCAGTAGCATTTAAAATACTCAGGAAATATGACAACATTGCCAGTGCTTCTGAAAAGGAAACAGAACTGACTTAATTACTTTGATAAGTTGTTTGTAAAGTTTAACAACTTTTTTTTTTTGATTATTCTAACCAATTTTTTTAATAGAGGTCCCATTAGCCTATTAGTTTTCTAATAAGTATGTATATACATTTTATGATATCTATAATTTTTTGCTATAACATAGATATTTGTATTAGTAATAAACTTTCTTTATAATTAATTAAATTTTTATTTTGATGTCGCAGATGGCATTCAGAATGTGCAGTTTTCAGAGTTCAATTAAAATATATGTTATTTAATTAAAATACATGTTTTTTTTTTATAAATAAGTAAATAAATAAATAAAAAATAAATTATATGCATTTGTGAATTAACTAAAAAATAACTGCTGGTGTGAAAAAGGGACAATATATTTATATTGATAAATAAATCGATATAGCACTAAATTGAATCATAATCAGAATTTTTTATGCAACTGGCAAATATTGTATTGCTGGCTTAGAAAATAAAGAATGTAAAAGTGATGAGACGTCATATTTATATTTTCCTAACATATTCCTATTACAGCAACTTTAATGTTCTATTTAATGTCAAACTTTAATATATTTTAAATAAGACATCTTTTCTGGGGGTCAAAGGTCAGAGTTATGTTGATTAAACCTTATTTGTGTGATCTCACTGGAAAAGTCTAGTGGTCACAAGTATGACGGCTCCCAGTGTTTCAACTTTTGACCCTGTGTTTTGGGTGGAGAAGGTCAGGCCGGACAATAGAGGGTGGGTTCAGGGGTGAAAGGGCAGGAATGTTTGACTGGCTACTTTAGCCTTGACAGTGGACGTCAAACAAAAGCCACTCCACTTTACCTATGTTACTTCCTCCTTTACTTCCGTATATTGACCTGTGAGTGATGTAATGCTTGCCTTTTATTCTTTTTTTAATGTATTTAATGTTTATTGAAAAGTTTAATGGTTGTACAGTACGTCAACATTTTGGGCCGCAAAATTTGCTTGTTGGTTTCTTTTTCCTCATCATCGCCAAACTGACATTTAAATACCTGTTCTTTTTTTGTAAAGAATGCATTTGTAATTCTAGAAACAGGAGTGTGGTAGCATATTACAGAAGTACATAATGATAAACAAAACCCTACAGAGATAGACTGATAACACTGGAA
Organism: Danio jaintianensis; assembly: GCA_903798115.1. Taxonomy (NCBI): domain Eukaryota; kingdom Metazoa; phylum Chordata; class Actinopteri; order Cypriniformes; family Danionidae; genus Danio; species Danio jaintianensis. The sequence continues at coordinate 24,607,614 of CAIGQV010003909.1, forward strand.
CTGGAACTTCTAAAGTTACCGGTAGCAAGATCAAAATATGGGTGGGTTGCATCTCTGACAAGATTTTAACATGTAATCCAATCTAATACAGAGTGCATTAACATCATCCTCTCAATGAAACCTTGGATTCATTGAAGGCTGATAAATGATGATAAAAATCATGCTATCATATAAGGATTTACAGATGGAGCATTAAGACGACTGACATTATTGATAATTAGAAAAAAAAAATGGGATAGATGGATGGATAGATAGATGAACACAGACAGACAGACAGACAGACAGACAGACAGACAGACAGACAGACA
>CAIGQV010003909.1:24614040-24628794 GCA_903798115.1 Danio jaintianensis
ACACACACACACACACACACACACACACACACACACAAGAAGAGAGAAAAAAAACAATGGTTCCACATGTTCAGACCTGGCTAATTGAAATGTTTGTATTGCTCCACAATCTCTCTCTTGCTCTCTTCCTCTCCTTGCACAGGCATAATTATTTGCAATTTGCCTAAGACATCCATTTGCTGGGACGCCAAGCATGAAAAAGAGGCAATTTCTGAAAAATGGAAATGCCTGGCGGAGGGGAAATAATGCAATGCCATCCGCAAGCTGATGGCTGCCATCTGATAAGCGTTACGGGCGCAGGAATATTAATGGCACATCACCGGGACAGAAGGTGCACACTTTCATTGAGGGTGTAGACATATTGTGGCTGGAGATGCTACTAAAGTGTGAGATATGATATTTATTTTGTAATAGCTGCAAGGACGGCTGGTTTGGAGAGATTTGGACCAGGTGGATCAGGTTTGGACCCGTTCGATGCACAATTGTGTGCAAGTGTCATCTCGGAAAAACTGACAGTTCAACAAAAGGCTCAACCTACCAGTCAGCGCACATCACCACATCAAAGCGACCCTCCAGAGCAGACACATCAGCCTCATTGTCCCATCTCACCACCCTGAAAAAAAAAAAAGACAAAACCAGCGTCATACAAACCCTCTTGCCCAATTTATCACTCAACCCTCACCTGACACTCGTTTTCATTTCTTGCGCCGCTTGTCTGGCGGCAATCGTCTTCTCTCTTTTCTTTAAGTGCTGGGGCCGGTTTCCAGGCAAGCAAATCTGATTATTAATTAGCCATTATTAACAGTCAGTAAACAAAAATTACGTCTTGTGGAAATACAATCTCCTCTCTCAGCGGGGGTCCGTGCCGCTTATTCACTGACTTGAGAAAGCGAATCCAATCCCCCCCCTCCCTCAACCAATCACACGTGACCTTCACCCCACTCAAACCGCGCGCTCTGACAGGAAGCCTAATCTCTAAAGAAAACAATCAAAGTAATGCAGGCTAATTATACGTTTACTCTTTCACTTCATCAGCCCAGTGTAAATACACAGGGAGGGGGACGTGTGCGGAGCAACAGAGAGGAGAGCAGACGAGAGGGGGGGAGAGTGGTTAGATCACTGAGTGCCAAAATTACTTTTTAGGTGATAATGCATTTGCGTGATGGTGTGCGCAGTGGATGAGCTGTGTTTTGGCAAATGTGAGAGAGGGGTGTTAGTGTGTGCGTGTGTGTGTGTGTGAGTGAGTTTTCTAGATGAGGGCGTTCAATCACGGAGAGTGGCTCATCATCGCTCCGCCTGGATACATCTCTGTGTGTTTGAGAGCGCAGCACACAGGCTGCCGATACCTTGTTATCGGGCCAACTGGGTTCAGGGAGTGACACGGAGCCTTGCGACCTCGTTTTTGCCTACTTATTGACACTATTATGTCCTGAACACAAGTGCTGTAAACGCCACTTTACCCAAACACACTTTTCTATACTTCATGGCATGCGCGACTATGCACGTTGAGCGAATAATAATAACACTTGAATTTATATCGACATAAGAGATGGACTTCATATGGCTCTAATGTAAAAGCAATATGTGGGGAGGTACGAGAAAAACGTCTTACCTGCTTGACACGTTGGTAGACAGGAAGAGCCCTTCTCGTCTGTTCCTCTCGATTACGCTGCGCACATCTAACGATCTTTGTCAAGAAATACAACATCAGTTTGTAATTAATGAAAGAATGCAACATTTTACATTTACAAACATTTACTACATGAAGATGGATATATTTACTAGAATTTTTAGAGGGAATGCAAAAAACAATAATGTTTTATAACATTTTTATATACAACATTTATTATATAACAATATTTATAACATTTAAAATGTTTTACAATAAATCTATCTATCCATCCATCCATCTAGAAAAGTAATCCATGTTGGAAAACACAATGTTTGCCTACAAAATAAAAGTGGCAAAGTACAAAAAAAGATGTTTTGTACACTTGTGTAATGTTGTGATGAACAAATGCAATTGCATTGAGACAATAAAGTGAAAGTGCAGAAAATATACAGAAAAAACTATGAACTACTTCAGAGGCATAGGTGAGATTACTTGTTTAGATATCTCCATCGTGTCAAGCCCTCTCATATGACGTCAACTCAGACAGTCCGTTTGCTTCTCTCTCCACACCTCACCTCATCCTCAGATTACCACTGAGCGCCAAACCAACTCATGCAAAGAATCACCATAGGTAATCAATAGGGAGGCTTTTAACCTGCGGCCATCTCTTCAGATGGGCCTCGCCCCATTGTGGTTTTACTGCGGGATTGATGTCAGTGCATCTATGAATAGACCCTTCGACAGTTTTAAACTAATTCAATTACGATTTCTCGCTTTTTTGGCCCTGCTTTCTCTTTCGCTCCATGGAAAACAACCGTAGCAAATCCAATCTATAGTGCAGGGATGGAGGGCAAATCCCTGGATGAAAGGCTGGGTGCACGCGTTACACTGGAGAGAGTGGAAAGCTTACACTGTAATCCCATCAGGAAAAGAGCACTGGGGGAGAGGTCAGCACTGGCCCCAGACACAATATCATTCAAAATAAACTTCCTGGACATTGAGTGTCTTATGAAATTTCAGCACTACTGCTTAAGGGATAGCACTCCAAAAATAAGATTTTTTATTTTATTCACCATCAGGCATTCAAGATGTAGATTGTTCAGTAAAAAATAACAGAACATTTTTAGCTAAAACTGTTATGAATCCTTTGTGATTCATTAAATGATTTTTGAAAGTATATATATATATATATATATATATATATAGCGGGAAAAATAAGTATTGAACACGTCACCATTTTTCTCAGAATGCCTATTTTTAAAGGTGCCGATTTTCCCCGGATGTTGGTAACAACCAAAAAAATCCATATACTGTATGCAAAGAAAACAAATCTAATTAGTTTACTAAATAAGTTATGCATAATAAAATGAAATGATGCAGGAAAGTATTGAACACATGAAGAAAGGGAGGTGTAGAAAGGCAGTGAAAGCCCAGACAGCAGCTGAAATCTCTCAGTACTTCTCAGTCCAACATCTACATTAGCAGGATGATGAAGATGAAACCAGGGTAGACATTTCAGCAAGACAATAATCCAAAACACAGCCAAGGAAACTCTCAAATGGTTTCAGAGAAAGAAAATCAAGCTGTAGAATGGCCCAGCCAATCACCTGACTTGAATCCAATATAAAATACAAATTAAAGATCAAATTTGATAGATGAGACCCACAGAAATATATATATACTAATTACCTAGAATAGCTGATAGGCTAGATAGTTTAGGATACAGACTAACATTATTTTATGGCTAGGGAGTAGTAGGGTGTCTGTGGGCATGTTTAGGTTTTTTTATTTATTTAATTGAATACATTTTATTCATTAACCACAAAAAATGTATTAAAATAAATAATGAAACCATTTACGGATATAAGTGAATAAATACACACACGCACGCATGCACACACATACACACACACATACTAGGATAAAAGAAACAAACTGGATTAAAATTGCCTAATAATTATAACAATTATAAAAAGTAGTATACATTTTTTTAAATAAATAAATATCTTTTTATTAAAGGAAATAAAAATATTAAAACAAACAATACATATAACTTTAGTAAAATTAATAAAAAAAATAAATGAGAATATACATCTATAATAAATACAGAATTATTGAGTGGAAAACCTGTAAACATGTAACAATAGTGTAGCTTACTCAACTGAAATAATGCTTAAAAATGTAATAAAAAATTATCCAGTGGTTCGGGTTTTCCCAATTTTCACCCAAACAGATCGCAGTAAAATTATCATTTATTGACAAAAGTATTGTAAAGCAAAGTGACCAGTTTGTGCAAGAAACTGAATATTATTTACAATGTTATTACATTATTATCAGAGAAAGAAGAAACTTGTTTTTTGTTTATCCAGGCATTCCAGACTGATGGTTTTGCTTTGTCCTCAATGTATTGTCAGGAGCTATGTTAATTAAATTGTATTACCTGTATATATACACATACATATACATATACTGTACATACACACTATGTATACTTAATTCATACACACAAACATTACTGTTCCATCCCTTCCTCTAATACAAAAAAGAAGAAGAAAAAACCACACAGTTCTCTCAAAACACCATGTCATTCCCCAGCCTCTCCCGATCATCAGATCATCTCTTAGCTTTCTATTATGGCAGAAAGATCTCTGAAACAAAGCACTGCCAATTAATGCTCTATCAGCCTACAGCCAGTCCTTTCACACTCTATGACAGGAAGTGGTTCAGAGACAGACTCCCAATGTTTTGAGTACGTCTTGCTCTGCTCCCTTTCCCTCAATTTTCTTTTAAACAAATCGCGTCTCAATGAGGAATTGTGTTAATTTCATGCCACGGCCATTGTTCTTTGAGTCTTGATATTCAATAAAAGCTTATTGTAGTGGCAGTGCTGGCTGTTGTACTAACGAACGTGGGCACAGTAATTTCGCTGCGTTTTTCTGTCACGTCTGTCGTCTCCGTTTTTCCTGCTTTTGTAAGCCGAGCAACGTGGCTAATCTGAGTGATTGGCAAAACGAGAGACAATGAGAGCGGGAATGTGAAAAAGCAAAGAAAGGGAGCGAAGAAAGAAGGTTCGAGCTGCACCCTGTCACCTGTTTAAGCTTCATCCACGCTCCTGGCGAAAGGGAAAGTCAATAGAGGAACGAGGGAAAGGGGGTGAGGGTGAGAGACAAGGAGCAGGTGAGTCAACACACACAGCGGTAGCCTTCAGTGACATGAATATGTATTAAACATGCTAAATGCAGGTTTCGGGTGTCAGCTGGGTGATTTGCCTCACATTCAGATATGTCGAGGGGTGTGTGTGTGTGCATGTGAGGGTATTCTTTGCATGTTAAGAACGGCTGACTGAATATGTGTGGAAGTGAGAAAAATAGGGGTTAAATAGACAGAAACGGTTTTCTTTTCAGGGCTACATTATCTGAGAATACACACCAAAGTAATCAATGTCTGCACTCCTGCAAAATAATGTGAAACAAAATACCTTGTGTGGTGTTTCTCTTGACCTTATTCTGCAATGCAGAAATAAACTCGTTTTTGCGATTGTTTTAGAACTTCCGATTCAGTTGCCTATGGGAGAAATGACTAGGAATAATAAGGTGCCATTGGCTGCGCTGATTCATACATGAAGAAGGTTAAAGTTAAAAGGAAACACTTTTAATATAAAATCATTTGGGAATTTGCACTGGGTAGTTACAAGAACTGAGTTATTGGAACAAACCATGAGGCCTGGGTCCACAAGAACCTATTTCCGAGCAGACAATTTTCTTGGCTGCATTCCCACCATAACTAAAAACCCAGAAGTAACTCAAAAGCACAATATGTGACTGCAGAAATCACATTCACGGATGACCTAATGTATTCAAAACTTATTATCATGGTAGTATGAAGTAGAGTAAGGTTGAAAGCTGGCGAAGCAAAATGAGACCATTAAAGTAACTGCTGATGAGAGATAAGCGTTACACAGCACAAAAGCAGCAAAGCTTTTATTATGCCACAGTCGACTGCTTCCGGTTCTTCTGCCCGTGAAGCAGTGGTGTTTTATCATACTAAATACATTGTAAGGTTCTGTTTTAATGCTGCTCTGTGCAGTCTAATAAAACAAACAACATATTAAAGAGTCTCTGGCGTTTCCCTGTTTTTATTAAACCAAACTGAAAATTGAGGGTATGTGACATCTTTAACTAGTTAAAATTGGTTATTTCTCTAGAGCAGAACAATTTTTTAAACATTTAAGATAATGTAAGTACATAAGTCAGCAAAATATATAACACCGTTCTAGTGTTTTTTTTGTTTTGTTTTTTTAGATATTTTAATTAATAAATCATACATATTTTGCCTTTAAGCCATCAACATTAACCATGGAGACCATTGGAACCAAACCTGAAATAGGATGTCATTTTTGTGGAACCATGTGAATAAAAATCATTTTGACAACACTGTCTATACGCTAAACTTTTCAAAGGTAAAATGTTAACATTTTTAGTACAGCATTGTAATGTAAGCAAACCTAAAGTTGCCCCATTTTGGACAATAATGAAAGTTTACCTTGTAGAAAAAGTAATCCCAGGATGCACTACAACAAGTTCAATGAAAGATGGTAGATAAACAAGGGGAATGTCGATTATAATTCTATTGAAAAAAATAATTAAACCGGGGGCGATGCGGTGGCTTAGTGGTTAGCCCTGTCGCATCACAGCAAGAAGGTCGCCGGTTCGAGTCCCGGTTGGGTCAGTTGGCGTTTCTGTGTGGAGTTTGCATGTTCTCCCCCTGTTGGCATGGGTTTCCTCCGGGTGCTCCGGTTTACCCCACAGTCCAAAGACATGCGGTATAGGTGAATTGAATAAAATAAATTGTCCCGTAGTGTATGTGTGTGAATGAGAGTGTATGGGTTTTTCGCAGCACTGGGTTGCAGCTGGAAGGGCATCCGCTGTGTAAAACATATGCTGGATAAGTTGGCGGTTTATTCCGCTGTGGCAACCCCTGATTAATAAAGGGACTAAGCTGAAGGAAAATGAATGAATGAATGAAAATCATTAAACCCATTATGAGTTTGCTGGTCTTGGCTGGTTTAATCTGTTTTAGATAGTTTAAAAATTGTCTCCAAGCCTTAAAAGCATACATAAATCAGAAAAAAACTATTCAACAGACCAACCTGAGCAGCAGACCATTTTATACTTGTTTAAAATATAACTGCTTTCATTAAAGTGAATACTTACTGTAAAAGGTAGTTGAAACGTTAATTAAAATCTAATTAATGTTTCTAGGCATCTCAACTTACTGTAGTTAAACTTCAAACTGACAATAAATATTAAGTTAAACTTTGCTGCTAAAAACTAAACACAAGTCTTGAAACCTGATTAACTGATTAAAATAAAGTAACAAAAACAATTGTTGTCATGAATTTTTGTCAAATCCTTTTTTATATTGTTGGTGTTATCAGAGTTGCTATTATCAGTGTTAAAAAACATTGTGGTACTTCATTATTTGTGTTTGTTGTACTGTTTTTGGATGAACAGAAAATTTTAAATAGCACTCATTTGAGATCAATTGAATGCATCATTGCTGAATAATAGTTTTTAAAATAGACTATTTAAACATAATTTCTTTATACTGTATATTCATTGTCATGAAAATAATCCTAGTTTTCTCTCATTTGATCTGTGTTTGCAAGAGTCTGCTGCCAACCTCATACACAGATCTTGTCTATCAGTCCTTTCCCAGGTTCAATTTCCCTTGACAAAAACTCCATTCGAAGTCACCTACCTATGTAGGGAGCGAGAAGCTCACTAGATTTTGAAACAGACCCCATACCAATCCATAATGCAAGGATACTCTGAATTGCCTTCTCGTTTCCATCAGATAGCAGCACTTCCTTCACATCAGCACAAACTGCAATCTGTAGCAAAAGAGAGAGAGAAAAAGATGAAAAATAAACAAACCCATAAATAAATAAATAAAACAAAAGCAAGACATCCTCAGCCCACTGTTTCTCCAGCAGTCATATCAGAAGAACGCTGATTTTTAAAGCCATACTCCAAAAAAAAAATAGACCACCCATCTCTCTTTCTACCCTGATCCATCTCTGCCTGTCTGTCTCGGCCCTTTTTTTCATTCTACGTCTGCATTATTTTAATCATTCAATCAAATCAGTCAATACTTTTATCATTCCCGGTGGCTGGGAGCCCTCTATCTTGCTATCACTCTGTCGGGTAATTGCATTGTGACAGGGGATGATGGCGAGCGCCGAGCCTTTCATTTGCAGTGTGGCGTTTATCAGACGGGGCCATCGCGCTCTGCTGTCACTCCGTACTCGGCTCGCGAGGCCTGCCTGATGCCCTTCATATAACTTTGTACTGCAGAGCTCCTGCCTTTTTGTGCTGCTCCGCTGTCAGCTCTTTCTGTCCTCTTTTTATACAGTCTTTTCAATCAAGTAGTCGTCTTTATCAGAGGTGCCGTGTAACAGTTGTTTGGAGAGGCACAGTGGGCAGAGGCAGGGACAGTGTGTGTGTGTGTGTGTGTGTGCCTTTGTAAAAGCACTTACGAGGTATTTGTGTTTTTGAGTGATCCTGTTTTGGATTCCAGCTGAGATTTCTTAAACACAGGTAAAATAAGTTGTCACACCTGCCAATGCAGACTATTTTATAATTATATTTCTTATAAGTCATGACAGTCTATTACTTTTAAACTATTTATTATTTATTATTTGTAATCAATGTCATCATAATAATGGGATTATTAGGCTGTTTAGCAATGGTATTAGAAATATTTGTCAATTTATTACGCTACAATTAAAAAATGTGGATCTTTATGATTTTAGTCATTTATGATTTGATTTTATTTCTTTTGAACATTCTAATTATCAAAGAATACTTAAAGTGTTTTTTCCACAAAATTATTATTAATTATAAAAAATAAAAAGAACACCGAAGACTGATTATAAAAAAATTATTCTTGAGTTAATAGAAATTTGCATGATGTTTCAAAATATTACTCTTGATTTTTCTTTTCAAATGAATGCCGACTTAAAACGACAATAAAATAAAATAAAATAAAAAAATAAATAAAATTAAAAATTAAATAAAATAAAATAAAATATTGCCTGGAAATTATAGCATTTATATGGTAAACAAAGAAAAGAATACCATAGTACTTCAAGTATTGGAAATTAACAAGGGCTTGTGCAACTAAAATGATAGAAAATTCCATATATTTTTTCTCATAAATTTCCTTAGCAATAATCAAAAATAATGATATTGATAACACTGTAGCCATAACCTTTTATTGCAGGGGTCCCCAACCACTGGGTCACGGCCCACTACCACTTTATGAAAGAGTTGCTCCCGGGTCGCAAGAATGCAAAATTACCCTATTTGAGATCCCACTTTATTGTGAGTTACCCCTTTAAGAACCAATATCCATATTTGTGAACATCACAGACCAGATGCCAGAACTCCTGCACCGCTCCACTAGTTTTCTTCTAGTTGTTAACATTTAGTTTTCTATGCCATTCTGCATCTGTTTGTGTTGCTTAGCAACATATAGAATCAATTATATATCAATAAGAACACTGGTCTGTGCTACAAATAATGTTGCAGACCTCTGCTTTAACGAGTTTCTTTTTTTAAGTTTACAATGTTAAACAGTTGGTTGTTATTTATAGCAGTTTACAGTAATCTGACTGAAGTAAAAGGTTGAATTTAAGTATTTGACATAAAAGGCTACTGTATACAGACACAATTAATAAGATAATTATAAAAACTGGACTTATGATTTGTTTTTTTTAAATACCACAAATATTATGCCTTAATGGAAAAGTTCATTTTGTGACTGCGTATTACTGACAAATATATATATATAAAAAAAGAAAATTAGCAGACAGCACACAGTTTAAATGTCTTATTATGAATTTCTCATGTCAAACTAAAACATCATATAATATCATAGAATATGATGTCCTGTGTGTGTTTTTTTCCCTGTGGGCAAGAGTCAGGTCATGTGGCTCGCACCACCAGCAAGCCATATGGGCATCAAGACCTGCAGGAAAAACCAACCAGTCACCCAAGAAAAACAAGGGGCGGCACTGCCAAAACCACAGCACTCCAGGCCACAGGACACAGGACAGCAGCCATCTTCTTGTAAAGGACTTAAATAAACACAAGCATCAAATAGAAACAAGTCAGACCTACAAAAACGAGGAATGCAGGTTTAAAAAAAAAAAAAAAAAAAAGAGGCATCGAACGGGGGGCGATGAGGGCGATCCACTGGCGGTCCGTAATGTCACAACACAGGGGTATTGAGTGGAGAGATACAGGAAGGCTGGTCTTGTGAAGGCGAAATCGATAACATGTTAAGCCTGTCCATCTGGAGAGGCTACTACAAACTACTATACACCAAACACAGCCAGAGCCTGAGCCACTGGTGTGTGTGTGTGTGTGTGTGTGTGTGTGTGTTTGTGTTTGTGTTTGTGTTTGTGTTTGTGTTTGTGCGTGCGTGCGTGTGTGTGTGTGTGTGTACGGTTTTTGGGGGTTTACGAGGACAAATTTGTGTAATGACATGGACATGACCTAGGTATTACGATGTTCAGGTGGATTACGAGGACATGCCCTGAGTCTTCAGAATTCAAAATGCTTAAAAATTAGAGTAGGGTATGCGGGTTGGGTAAGACGATATAATATTATATCTTACATATATTATTTTTACAGTATAAATTAGGGATGCACAAAATTTTTGGCTGCTGAAAACTGTCGTTCGAAAATAGCATTTTCAGTTTCAGACGAAAAGGAAAAATGGGCAAAAATATGAGCCAAAAATGTTGATTTGCCGTAAACACCACCGGACGCAGAAAGTAGTGTGTACCGCAGTGTACAGGATGGAGAAAGCACTGCGCAGTATAACCATTCATTTCAATGCACTATGCAAAGGCCAAATAGATTTTTGCTATGTCGACCAAATACCAAGAGCGGAGCGTACACGCTACGGTCAAAGTTCAAAATAACATAATATTCCACTCTATTCTATCTGCACAGAGCATTTCCTTTACATATGTTCACAGGAAAAGCAAAGTCCACTACACTTAATAACGCGCCAAAAGGACATGTCTATGTATTATACTTGTTCCTGCTTCTTCAATATTGCTACTGTGTTGTCATAGCAATGCTGGTAACCTGACGCCTCTCCATTGATGTAAGGATACAATAATATTTGGTTGAGATGGAACTATTTGAACATCTACAATCTAAGAATTAAAAAAATCTAAATATTGGGAAAACTGCCTTCTGTCTAAATAGCTGTCTAAATGAAATATTTAGCAATGCATATTATGAATCAAATTTTTTTTGTGATATATTTACACTCAAAAATGTACAAATTATCTTCATGGAACATGATCTTTACCTTATATTCTAATGATTTTTGTCATAAAAGCAAAATCTATCATTTTGACCCATACAATGTACTGTATTTTTGAATATTGCCGAAATGTACATGTCCAACATAAGACTGGTTTTGTGGCGCAGGGTCACAAATGCAGTTATTTTATTGGCTTGTGTTTTTTTTAAACAATATAATCTAATTTATTGAGGGAAATTTAAAAACGTCTTACAAAATTAAATAATTTAATAAAATAATAAATAATTATTACAAATTCTCAGTTTTTGGTCAACTGCATCCAGAATTTTCAGCTTTCCTTTCATTGCATTCCTAGTATAAAACACATTACACCTATGGAGAGTCCTCATAAACCACCAAAACCAACATGTGTGCGTGTGTGTGCATCAAAGAAAGTGCCTACATATGCTCGTCGTGTGTTTGAGCGCTTCTGATGAAGTTAGTCCAGTGGGCCACGTGTGTTTATGGTCACTGAGGTAGAAATGTCAATGTGCGTCGGCCGATTTCATGTTGCCCATGTTAGATTACCCATGCTGATGCAAATTGCCCATTTGCCTGTGATTGTCTGTCTGTGTGAGCAAACTGTATGCCATTTCTGCATTCACTTTTGACGTACCATGAGGCCGGCGAGACACGTCATTCCTCCACCCAGTTCACAGACCGAGGAGCCCCTGAGAGAAAGAAAGACACGGAGGAGCCTGATGAGCTGTTTAACGTTAAAACTGTAGTACACAAGTATGAAAGTGAAGTTTTTCAGCTCAAATGAGAAGAAAAGAGAAAATGAGCGAGAGAGAGATGGCTGTCGTGTCTTGACAATATCGCTAATTAACTTGGCCATGTTGGGGGATGCCATTGATTGGAATGCAATTCCACTGAGCTCATTGATCTCAACCTTCCTCTCTGCATGCAAGCGGGTTTATATGTGTTTACAAAGGAAGGTGCAATTGTGCTTTTTTCTGGTGGAAATGTGTATTTGTGATACAGCAGGAACAGGAAGTTAATTAAACATATAGGATTATTTTGCTCTTATTCTATACTGATTGTTTCTGGAGTTTTGTTTTATAATGAAGAGGTGCATATGGTGTCAATTTTTTACCACTTCCAGAGGAAGTCAAATTGATTGGATTGCTTTCGGGATGTTGCAATACACTGAATTCTCCAGAATTCCCTGCATGACACTTCAGTTTATTTTTTGTTGACATAACTATGGTTCTTTTTCCCATCATTTATGTACATTACAGTTTATGTTAAATCTAATTTTCTTTTTATAAATAATGTTATACTGTCCAAAATGTCCAAAATACATGAAATACATCCTTCAGCCTACATTTTTGTGAAACTACAAAAATATACTTTAACATACATTTGACTGCAATTTATGGCTAAATTGAATGCTACGGGTAGTTTAATGGCAAAATTTTTTGTTCCCTTTCAAAATAATGATATTTGCAGGGACATATTATCTACAAAAAAAGTTTTTTGTGCAGTATTTTTTGCAGAACACCAAATAAATACCACTGATCACCTTAAAGACGTCTATGATTTATAATCAAATATGTTTTGTCTCAAATATCTATCTCCATCTTCACAGTTTTCTCTGTAGCTCGCTTTGTACGGTGTAGTACTTGTGGTTTAGCTCACGTGGTACGGTTTAGTACACAGTTCCACAAAAGGGATTAAAGCAATGTAAAATCAAGGTAAAACAATGAGGTCACAGTAAATGTTTCTTATACATTTGCTTTTGAAAACACTATTGGTTGGGTTTTGGGAAGGGTTTAGGTCAGGGTTTCGCAAGGTGATCTGTACGACAAGGATTCTCGTGAACGTGTACAAGAAGGACATGTATCTCAAACGTACAGCAAAACCTACCCTGTGTAATTTATTTCAGATTTGCAAAAATGTACACAGCGCCCTCTAGTGGATTTGTGATCTGAAACATGCAATGCAACGTTTCCAGAGCAATGTATTTTATGCAAAAATGTAGTCCGAGGCACATATTTCCAATGAGCCAGGGGTGTTATATTCAAATTGATGATAAATATGATTTAGAAAAAAAATGAATGTTTATATAATGAATGCTAATAATATATGTATGATTATATTACAAGATTATATTAAAACTCTCTCTCTCTCTCTCTCTCTCTCGCACACACACACACACACACGCACACGCACACGCACACGCACACACACACACACCTGGAGTAGCTAGCAGTATTGCACATTAATGCAGGATGCTACTTGACATAAAATGTAAAAAAGGAATATGACATGGAGTGCAACAACTACTGTCGCACAAAATTATGCCGAAAATGATAGATGTTGAAACTAAGAAACTCTTCTTGCAAAAAAAGTACTTTTACCTTTTCTGATTCAGTTAAAAAATGGATGTGTAGGAAGTGCAGGAAATCAGTATTTTTTGTATGTTTTTATTATTTTATTATTTTAGTATTATATATATATACTAAACATTATAAAACATACTAAATATTATAAATATTAAACTACTACTCAATCAATACTTCCAAGGCATGGTTGTCACCTAATATATAATATAAATAATATATAAGGAAAGAAACGTCATGTGTGACCTGCGGTGCAACAATTTGGAAGCGTCAAAGCCTGTCAAAACACTGAATAGTAGTTATACACATAAGGCAAATATATATTTATGTATAAATTGTATATATCTATGTTGTATACTAACACAATACAAGAAGACAAAGGCATTAACACGGCATTATTGGATGAATAATACATATAAAAACACAACACTTTTACTCATTTATTTGTGAATTTAAACTTCTGATGTTTTCACAACCAGAGGTTGCACAACGTTTCAATGTATTGCAAAATTCCTTCATTTTCACTGTAAGTGGTGACACATTGACCATTTTAAGATGATAGACATGACCATGACTTCAGAATGGTTGAATGCGCCATCTATGAATATGAATATGTCTATCCATTTTTAAAAAAAATCCAACTAAATGTATCAACTGACTTCTTATTGCTTTCTAAAACATCTTCTGAAATCGGACTTTCAGATGTCAAAATAATATGTTGTATGCTTACAAGCAACAATGTTAGCGCCTGGCTAACTACAGAGACCTACAGCATGCACCCGAACAGAATAATTCATATGAAAGGTAATTCATATAATTCTCACAGGAATGAAGGATTTACACAAAGACTATAATTTGCATAGAGTTCATTTGTGTTTGTCATACACAAAATATACAGTAGAGAGTCCTTGTAGATCAAAAGCAGCCCAGAGCAGCCTCCTCATACAAACGCACACACACACACACACGCACACACACACCGGCAGCTCGACTTCATCATTTTGCCAGTCATTTGTGCACTTAGTGACAACAGTCTCCATGTGTTTGTCTGCTCTCAGCCTGTGATCCGACACCTTCCATTGACAGAGAGACGGAGTGGAGGATGAAGAGAGACCGATTGTTGTATGAGGGAGTGCAATTAAAAATTAATGCGCACAAAACTGCTAGTATGAGCCGTGGCGGGGACAAAGCCCCAGTGACAGGTAGCTATTTGGCTGTACGTTGGACTAGTGGAAAGAAAAGCGAAAAAACTAGAGGGATAAAGAGAAGAGATGGGCGCTCTCTGTAAATTGACTTTTTTTCTGCTTTATCCTCCTCTTTTTCTCTTTTTGGTGAGTGCCTGATAACAGGTCTGGAAGATAGAAAGAGGGTGACAGTCCTTGATGACATACAGGAACAAGAGACACACATACA
>CAIGQV010003909.1:24635347-24649723 GCA_903798115.1 Danio jaintianensis
GTGTGTGTGTGCGGGCACGGAGTCATTCTGTGAAACAGTTTGTACATTTCTATAAGATTTGAAATATTTTGTCTGAAAATAAAATGTTTATTTATTTATTTATTTCAAGTCTGTTATGATTTACTTAACCTCATGCTGTTCCAAACCGGTATGACTTTCTAATTTTGAAGGATATAACAGCCATTCTGCCATTGACTTCCATTGTATGGGGAAAAAGTAACAGGGAAAAACTGTATCAAAAGATTTTATTGTATGTTCTACAGAAGGAAAAGACTTTAATTAATACAGATTTTAATGTCACAACATACATAATTTCTAAATATTTTTTTACATTATAAGGGCAAGGGCAAAGTAGGGCAAGGGAACAGGGTTGACATCCCTTACAGGATACATTAACCCTAAATTAACAAAGGATAAAGTGATAAAAAATTGACATTAATTTTCCTGAAATTATTTGTATCTAGGAAATTAAGAGAAATTATGCATATAAAAACTTTATTGAATAAACAAAATAATGCCAATAATAACTAATAACTAAACAATACAAACACAAACTAATATTAATACTTAAGCTACAGGAAGTAATTTATAATGTCAAATGGAATAAATCAAACAAACAAGCAAGCAGAACAAACTGATAAATAAATAAATAAATAAATAAATAAATAAATAAATAGAAAATGATGTCGTTACCATTTATTTATTCTTCTATGCAATAATTCACTCCTCAAATTTTAAGGTAATATGATAGTTGAAGCACAACCTGGGAAACTAATTTTCAACTAATATCTAAAAAATAAAGACTAAAAACAATATAATAGAATTACTGATATTTTTGTAAAAAATGCACTTTTTATTTTAAAAAAACCCATCAGCTAATCTTTTATCGTTAAATTTTATTTTTAAGGTACACAAGAGACACTGATGGTGCCATTTTGCAGGATGATCCTGCTAATATTTTTGTTCAGCACATGCAAGAACGGCAGATATACTGAGGATAAGAGAGAGAGAGCGGGTGTGAAAGTGTGTGTGTGTGTAAGACAGAGTCGATATAATAAGCAGCTTATGACCTGCCTTTCAGGAAGGCCTGTTAAAGCCTGTCTCTCTCAACCTCTCTGCACCATCAGCTTGAGATTAACTCACCCAAGCAAGATTTAATAATGTCTATTGATAAAACGTCAACATATGCCTCTGCCATTAAAAAAAGGCAGCACCTACTTGCTATTCTACTTGCTGATGAACCAACTGACATTTTGAGAGTCAAGTGTAAGATTTATCACATAAGGATTGTGGCCAGACAGAAAAAACACACACACACACACAACTTTTGACACTTAGAGGTCATAGCAACAACTTCTGGGCTCATCCAGGAGACCCACCTGTGCTGATTAATTCTGCTGTCTGTAATCTCTGAAGTCCCAGCCACCTCTATGACTTATATGACTGAGATTTTAAAAATCCAATAATGTGGGGTTTGAATGACGGGCTAAATCTTATCGCTTTGCATTTTGAAGTCATAAAAAAAGAACTATACTTATGGTGAGTGTAATGGAGGCTGGAAGTTTCTTCATTTCTTAAAGGGGTCATTTTCATGTAATGTGTACACTGCAAAAAAAGTTTTTCTCATTTAAAGCTTTTCGTCTGGTTTCTAGTCCAAATGTCTAACAATTCTTAAATCAAGAAGCATTTTCTGGACAAGTCAAAAATATTGTCTTGTTTTAAGAAATAATACTGTTTTTCATTAAAACAAGCAAAATAATCTGCCAAAACAACCTTGTTTTCACTTTTATGAAAGTTTATTGTACTTGTTTTAAGGAAAGAAAAATAAAAATAAAAATAAAAAAATAAAATAAATCACACTTCATTTTGACATGTTTTTGAAAACAACACAATATGTTTTGGTCATCTAGAAAATGCATCTTGGTTTAAGAATTTTTGGCTATTTGGACTAAAAACAAGAGAAATGCTCTGAGTAAGAAAATGTTTTTACTATTTATATATATTATATATATATATATATATATATGCAAATTTAGTTTAAAGTTGGCCGATTTTTGTCCAACACAGGCTCATTTGCAATATTTGCTACAGCCTACAGTTTTACGAAACCACAAAAACGTACTTGTACTTCAACATACATTTGACCGCAGTTTCTAGTAAAAATGAATAGTACAAGGCAGAATGATGCCAACAACTTCGTTCCTTTTCACATTAATGACATTTACAGTGTATATATATTTATTTATTTTATTTTTTACAAATAAAGGATCTTTTCCATGCAGTTCTTTGCACAAACTAAACGCTGTCAAAAATACATAATCGATGACGTAAATATGTAAACTTTTCTGGCGAGGTCATTTTGCTCAGTACTTTGTTGACTTTGTACTAGTGATAGAGAGCCCTTGGGTTAGAATCTGGTGAAGCACAGTTCCACAAAAGAAATAAAAGCAATGTAAAATCAAGGTGAACCTACGTGGTTGCAGTGCAATTTTCTCTTACATTTGGTTGTAAAAATGTTTGTTTAGGTCAGTGGTTTGCTAGGGGATCTGAATGACTAATGGTTGTGTACAAGGATGTGTACCATACAACAAAACCTACCCTAAGTAACATACTTCAGATTAGCAAAAAATGTATACAGCACCCTCTAGTTGATTTGTCCTCTGAAAAGTCCAATGAAACGTGGGACACAGAGGAACGCATTTTATGTTTTGCAAAAATGTAGGCTAAACCATGCAATTCAAATGAGCCTGGGCTTTATCTGCCTAAAAGGGATGATAAAATAAAAAATAGATATATATCTCAATCAAATTCCTAATATTGTGAACATGCTGTGTGTTTCTTTGTGATAACTTTATTTGGCCCTCTGAAAGTAGAGGCAGATCCCACTGTTCATGATCCAACTCCAAAAGTATCATGTACAGTTATGTCGGACATTTGTTTAACACTCACCGTTTTTTTTTTTGCATTATATGATGCATCATTGCAAAATAGGGGCAGTTATGCCGTTATCTCATTTCACACCTAAAGCATTATTTTAAAAGTAATTATGATGTTATTCTTAAGCTGTAAATCTTGACATGGTGAACCCAACACGAGCAACTTTAGGAAGTGTCTCAAAAAAGCAAAACCACCAAAAATTAATTTTTCATGCAAACGTTCATTTGATTTTATGTAGTTATAACTGATGCTGAAATAATAATTTGTCTAAACTATTTTTCAACATAATCACTACATATTTTAACAAAAAGAAGAATTTCCATATTTTCAATCCAAGTTTCACATATTTGACTCTAAAAACAAAGCTTTGGGTGTTTCGTGATGACAGATTTAAGATTGTAGATGAAGAAAAGAGTGAATATCCAATATAAAAACGTCTTTCCCACTTCTAAGTATTACATTTTATATTTCATAAATGGTTCCAAATACTGGGTCGATCCTGAAAACGCTCTCTGCCAGTGCAATTCATAAACTTTATTATTATGTATAATGCATAGGTATTCTGAGCTGAAACATCACACACATTATGGAGACACTAAGTCAATCTTGTCAAAAGTGGCACAATATGACCTCTTTAAAGGCATAGTTTACCCAAAAAGAAAAAAAATGTCTGCAAATTTACTCACCCTCAGGCCATCAAAAATGTACTGCAGGTTAATGAAGGATCATTTAAGAGGAACATTTTTAAGCTGAAACCGTACTTTTTTCATCAAAGTCAATGGTTTCTGGTACTGGTACCAAAAAAAAAAAGCAAAAAAATATATATATATAAATATTTATTTATATATTTAAAAATATATATGTTTACATTAATTGATATATTAATATAAATTTAACATGTTTTAATTTTATTTATTGCAACTGTAACTGCTGTAGTGCTACATGCACATACATTTCTGGTGAAAGCACTTGAGGTTTCTCAAATAAACTGTTGAAGTACAAATGGCTTAATGACATTCTCATAAGTTAGACATTTTTAAAAATGACATTTGAAGTGGACTGATTCAGCAATTGAACAAATGGTGAGATAACACAGGGGCCGCTAATAAGGGCAGGAGTTTTTCTGCTTTTAGAGGTCTTTTCAATAATGATACGCTGAGATATAATTATGGTGGATTTCTTTCCCTACTCTCAGCAGAAGTACCCCATAAAGATATATACTACTCCTTTAAAACCATTCCTCATTTTTTATTCAGTGTGTTGAATAGCAAAAAATACACCTTTGCAAATCGTGTGCAGGGGGAAAAAAATCAGCAAAACTGCTACTAAAAAAAAGGGCATTGTTCGGAATTTGATAAAAAGCACCATGAAACAAATTATGACTACGAGACACATTCCTATGGGCTTATATGTATCAATAATAAAACATAATTGTCATTACATTATTAAATCCTGAGAATAATTACATAACATTCAGTCTGTAGACAGTATAATCTGATACAGTACGTCTAAACATTCAGAAATAAATCTCACTGCTAACCATGTCGGTATGTTAAATGTTTTTGCATAACACCATGACAACGTGATAATTTGTAGTTCTTTAATACTTCTTTTTTATTTATTTAAGATACTCTTAATTTAAAAATATGAAATCAATCCGTCTTATTAAAGATTTTATGATGTTTAATTAAGCAAGCATGCAATAATAAACAAAGTGACAGGTTCATGTATGCACAGATCCTAAACGAGACCACATCTTATCCCAGAACGATGAATTATAGATGTAAAACAGACATAGGCATGTAAAGGTGTGTCTTCCTTTGGCCAGGAGTCAAGATGCACTTGAGGAAATGAAGAAGCCATAAGGTTATAGCAGATAAAAGCGCTTCCTGGGGATAATGCAATCACTTCTCACCATCAATTACCAAATGAGACACAGAGCCATCTCTGCTACTCTCTTTAACTCCCTTTACTAATCATCAGAGCTTCCTTTTATTTTTATTTCCTTGGTATTCATCAAATGTTTGTAAAAGTTTCTGTTACTAGCAACACCAAACAAAACTGCTACATTGTTGACTCCTAATTAATATAAGATACATTTTTATGTTATAACCCTAACTATGAAGTATCAAATTTTCTTGTTGCGATTGATTGCTGAAGCTTTGGTTGGCTGGTTGGCTTTTATCACAGCGGAATAAACCGCCTATTACTTGTTAAAAGTAAACTAATTTAATTTAATTATTATTTTTTTTTATTGCAAAAGGATTCTAAAATACTATAGCAACATTTTACAATAAAGTCTCATTAGCAAATGTTAGTTAATGGATTAAAATCAGCAGTGAGAAAAAAGCTGATTTACTATGCTATTATTAGTTTACAAAAATACAACAGAATTTTATTAGCTATTAATTACATTTAATAAAATGATTACGACGTGTAATCAGATTACGTCTATGATTTTAATGCATTATTAATCATCAATTACATTCCCTAAAATGAATAAAAGCATTTCTAGTATTCATCGTGAGTTCAGTTATGTTAACTTCTGTTATTTGAGCCTCATTGCACAATGTTAACATACAATATTATAATAATGTCAAATATTAGTCACAGAATAGTCACAGTCATAAACAGTCCCAGAATTTTTGATTAAAATTTCAGCCAGATTAACATCTGAAAATGTTAATGATTGGACTATTAAGCTAATTAACAATTACAATGCAATTTTTTTTAAGAAGCACTCTAAAAGTTTAAATAATAATTAATTATTCACTATATGCCTACAATTTAAATATTGTGCATGTTCATTATTACAGTATATTTAAATACTGAATATCGACATATGTCTAGCCCTAACGTGCTGCTAAAGAAACACTTACCGTATAGCGTTTTAAATGTGTTTGAAAAGTTGCTTAATTTTGCTTAGTGCTGCTAGAAGTGCAGGAATCTGCTGTGGTTCTCCTTCAAGCAGCCTGTGTAGGTGAACTCTTAACCTTGTGAACCCTGGAAAAGTGCAGCGCCTGGCTAATCCTGGTGGAAATGCCAGACACTAATCATATGAGCTGGGATGAGACGCACAGATGCCGTCCGGCGCTTACTTACACACTATAGTAACTTGTTTGCATGTGTACGTAGAGACCCTCAACGTCATGGGCTTACATAAATAGGCACAATTCACAGAACAAATAACCAGCTTACCACACCACTTTATCATGCTGAGGTGAAAGAGTAGCGTGCCACACAGCTATACTCTATATAAAAAGCTATAAAAAGCATTAATACATACTTTTATCCTCATTTGTAAGTCGCTTTGGATAAAAGCGTCTGCTAAACGGCATATGCAAATGTAAGTGACGTAGTTTGTCTCATGCAAATTGCAGCACAAAAAACAAGTAATTGTACTTTTCCAGTTATTTATGGATACACACACACACACACACACACACACACACACACACACACACACACAGAGAGAGACACATATATATATATACACCTTATATATACTTGATGAGGGCAAAATTATTAACCCACCTGTGAAATATTTATTCTTTTTCAAATATTTCTCAAGTAAGCAAGTACTTTTTCCACAGTATTTCCTTTAATATTTCTTCTTCTGTAGAATAAACACAGTTTTCTGAAAAGCAGAATTTTGACGTCACCTATATACATATATATATATATATATATATACAATACAGTCTTTGAAACTACTAAAAATGTTGATAAGTCACTTTGTTAAACTGCAGAGATAAATTTTCAACATCAAAATAGTCGAAGCAGAGATCAAGGTCCTATAATCCAATTCAAAAGCACAAATAATCTGAAAACACATGTGAATCCCGATCTATGGCCAACAGTTCAATAACTGATATTTATTGTATTTTGCCTAAAAATATATAAAAATAAAAAAGCAGTGCATCATGAAGTTAAAAATCTAAGATGCAGAAACAAAAAGGAAAGTTTGCTTAATTGTGCATTCTCTCCTCCATTTCAGATCCTGAGCTTTCTCCAGATGATCTCCACATTACCGCCGGCCTCTGATAATTCCTAAGCCTCCTCCATTTCAGATCCAATACCGGATAAGAGCGCATTTCGGCATGATCAACTGCAATCTGTTCCCTCACACCGCTACTTTACTCCAACTCGGGATTACTGAACACACTCACTCTCACACGTACATCCGCACACAATCAAAGTCACGCTTGTGGTGTCCTAAAGAGGATGAGGAAAGGAGAATGGTGAAATCCTGTCCACCACACTGAGTAGAGCTTTTAGAAAAATTCGAGAGAATAGATCACATAAACTTAGACGTAACATAAAAAAGACGTTAGAAGTTTAATATTCTAAAATACAATGTCTCAATATTACAAATACCACTGCATTCAAATTATTAATCCAAAAACTATAGCATGCACTCAAAATGGCAACATAGATGGGTACTTCATGATTATAAAAGAAGACATTTAGATTTTTAATATGTGCCATGCCAGCCCACTTATACGGTAAGTTTGGTTGCACAAGTATTTTTCCCATTACAATTTGAAAAAGTCTTTAATGCATAACAGGATTTTTTTAAGCTAAAAACGTTTTTGAAAATTGGACTAAAAAACAAAGGGAAAGAATCACAATACCATGAATACCAGATTTACTTTATTTTCAAGTTAATCTAAATTTGTATTTTATTTACTATGTATGTCAGACTTTTATTTTGAAAATGAGACCAGCATTATAAAGATCTCCGGTAATACAACTATACATGGAGTATCTCAGCCCATCACAACTCGTCATCAGAACGCAAAATTCCGGAAAGACCCCTGAAGTGGCATACGGTCTGTTTAACAGTATCTTTTGTTAGTTTAACATGTATATTGTGAAATATGAGGCATGAGGCAACGAACACATGTACACTGCTGAATATAAGTGTGAATGCATGTTTATGCATCACTTCAGGTCACTCAGCTCTTACTGTGGTTTTTCTGGAGTGAAAGGGCACAAATTAACATGTTTATGTCTTTTTATAGACCATGGATTAATGTAAACCTATTGGAGACCTCTAAATTTATGAAAACAAGAAGGCATTGAATTAGAATTTTAGAGAAAATTTAATTATTTTTTGTCTATTGGCTTTTTATACATTACAAATTAGACAGATGCGTGGAAGAAGAGAGAGAAGGAATGAGTTCATGACATAACCTTGGTCAAATTTGAACCCTAACCCCATGAGGGCAAAAGTTCTGCTGTTATGTCTGTTAGCCTTACACATTGCTCTGACATATTCATTTCATAATGGCTTCAAACATACACTACCACAATTAAAAACCACATTACTGTCTTTTGCTTTTCTTAAACTCAAACATTACATAATACGCTGTTTGGCATTGATGCCAGACTTATTAGTCATCCTGTTATGAACGACCTTTGCATTTGAATCCACCAAGTTTCCAAAAAACAAACCTTTAATGGAATCCTGAGCCAAAAATAAGTACATCTATATATATATATATATATATATATATATATATATATTTGTCATTACTGTCATATAAAATTACTCATACCATAATGTATTTGGACATCCTGCCCACCCCCCAAAACACCCAATTCACATTCGACAAGCTTAATCTTTTACAACGCAAACCCACACATGCATTCATTTAGACACACACACACATACGGCCCTCAGCAATTTTCAGTGCACACACCGAGCAACAAAAAAGGAAGCCTCTAACCACACAGCTCCAGCACACCAAAATGACAGAATACAGAGCAGAAAAAAAGCCTTTCCGTCTTGCCCAGCTGCGCACATAAGTGTGTTTTCAAAGCCGCAACACTGTGCCTCGGGTAGATAAGGCCGCCCTCCTCTCTTGGTAAACAACTTTTTTGGATTAGGGGTGGCGGCGTATAATGAGGGGAGAAGAGCCATCGCTGCATTGTCAACGGCGCGCACAGGGGCTGGGGCAACTCTTTGCTCTGCTATTTATCCGGTGGCCTGATAGCTTACTTATCTGTGAGAGAAAATGCCAAAGCTGGCGGAATCTCATCTTCGCAGCGGCGTAGCGCTGACGGCAGACTAATAGATATATCAGAACGCGGGCGCAGGGCTAAGCCGGTCAGATGAGCGGGTGCAGGCCGCAGCTGATTGATTAGCATAGGCTGAATTGGCGCGGGCCGTTGACAACCCCAGATTACAGTCGCCGCGCAAGCCTAAATTGCTTACTTCTCTCTGTGCAGCGTGGAACAGGGGCCTGCCAAATTACAGCCCTGTCACCTGAACAAGGTCTATTTGGGGAATGTTAATGCATATAAACAATTAAAGCGAGAGGGAGAGAAATGATAGGGATGAATGTAGAGAGAAGGAGAGGGGAAGGTTTAGATGAAGGGGTGAAAAGACGAGTGACGAGATAGCACTTGCTGACGAAAACATCTCTCCTTCTAGGCGCAGACCTTTCTTTTGAGAGAAATGAATTGTTTTAGCGCATGCAGGTAATTACCGTAGAGAGTTGTTGTTTTTTGAGGTATAATGACCAGCCACCAGGAACAAAAAGGCCTTTGAATAAGAATTACATAGCAAATATATTCATTAACATGTCTGGAAAAGTTGCCATCATAAACCCATTGAGTCGTCAGATGAAAATAGTGTCAGCACGGCCCACTTTGGTTATGTAGTTTTTCCATGAGAAATGGGCTATATGGACAGCTAGTGTTTTTTAGCCAACGGAAAACTTCCGGTGAAAGATTAATGTGATTATTTTAAATTTTATAAGGTTCTATTTACAACATTGACATTATGATGAAATTAAAATACAATCAGTTAAATAAACTTAAGCATCAATTTAGTTGTTCACGCATAACACGAGATGACAGACCTTATAAACTCTAAACTAGTTCAGAAACTAAATTGAACATATTGGGGTATAATAAATCTAAATTTAAAATATCCAAAATGCTGGATAAGTTGGCGGTTCATTCCGCTGTGGCGACCCCGGATTAATAAAGGGACTAAGCTGAAAAGAAAATGAATGAATGAATGAATGAATGAAGTTGAAATATTGCAGGTTGATGGCTTATATAGAGAGAAAAGAGAGAGAAGGAGAGGGGTGAAAAGATGGGTGGCGTGTGATAGTGCTTGCTGACGAAAACATCTCTCCTTCTAGGCGCAGACCTTTCTTTTAGAGAAATGAATTGTTTTAGCACATGCAGGCAATTACTGTAGTATAATGACCAGCCACCAGGGACAAAAGGCCTTTGAATGAGATTTACGTACCGAAAATATTCATTAACGCGTCTGGTAAAGTTGCTATCATAAACCCATTGAGTCGTCATATGAAAATAGTGTCAGCGCGGCCCACTTTCCTTGTTATATAGCATCACAGTGCTCTTGTTGGCAGCTATCTTAACCTACATTACTGCACGGCCCTGTAGGGGATTCGGGAACAGCACTGTGAGAAAATGTGTGTGCTCAGTGGGTGATAATGTGAGAACAGTTATCCGCTGCTGCAGGTGTGTGTACTGTATGAGTGTGATTTAATGTGTATAGGTGAGAATGTGTTAACAGCTATAACAACGGACAGGCCAGAGGCAGACACACGCACAGATGCATCTCAAGGGCAATGTTGTCTATTATAACATCTTGACTTACTTCTGAACTGTAACCATGACAACATGTCATCAAGGTGTCAACCTTCTGACAGGTACTGCTAACAGTTTTCGTCCCTGCTGGTGAATATTCAACTCCTTTATTGATTGATTCATGTAATAAAAGGCATGAAATTAAGTTGCTCGGACCTTTAAGCACAATACAAGACTGAAACTAGTATTTAGTTTAGTACGTAGGCCTTACTAATTTGCAATAAAAAGCACCAGATCGCACATAGCTAGCAGGGTCATGACCAGGGGTCTGATTTATAAAATTTGCATAGGGACCTTCCTAAAAGTGAACATACACCAGAACATACCAAAGTTGGCCTATGGTAACCTTTGATTGGTCCACCATCCCATCTGAGAAGAGAGGGAGAATGCTGGGAATGGTTTAGGTATTGTCATTTCAAATTTAATGTAACCTTGTATTTGTTTGTTTTATTGTTAAGCTAAAAAAAAGCTAACTGAAATTAAATGTTTCAATTTAAATGCTGTACTTTAATTTAAAATGTACATACTGTCACCCGACGGATAGAGGACAATGCAGAGACTTTGGTGAGCAAATGAAGGCAAAGGCAGATGCTGCTTGACTAGTGTATTCAGCATTGAACTCCACTGTGTTATAAACGTGACTGTTTATGTTTTTAATGCAATAAGTTATAATTAAAAAATTATACTGCATTAGTTTATATGATTCAAAGTGATGTTTTCTATTTTTAAATATTATGAAATCAATTAGGAAATTGGGCGACACATTGTCGCCTCACAGCAAGAAGGTCGCAGGTTCGAGTCCCGGCTGGGTCAGTTGACATTTCTGTGTGGAGTTTGCATGTTCTCCCCGTGTTGGAATGGGTTTCCTCCAGGTGCTCCAGTTTCACCCACAGTCCAAAGACTAAACTAAATTGGCCATAAAGTGTATGTGTGTGAATGAATGTGCATGGATGTTTCCCAGTGCATGGTTGCAGCTTGAAGGGCATCTGCTGTGTAAAACATGTGCTGGATAAGTTGGCAGTTCATTCCACTGTGGCAACCTCTGATAAATAAAGGGAGTAAGCCTAAGGAAAATGAATGAATTTACATGGCAACTTTAATGTAAAATAGTTTGGTATATTTACCTTCGGGCCATGGCTCTCAATATTTGGTTTTTGGCCCTTCATATGAAAAAGTTTGGGCACCCCTGTTTTAGATAAATATGATTATTTAGAGTTTACTTACAGCTGTGCACATCCTCGTGTCAAGTTTGTTTTTTATAGATCACAACTTTTGTGTGGGAAGTGGCGTATCCACATTTCCTCCCCTGTTTTGTGCATATGCCACATTTAGAAATGAGACTCCCAAGTGTGTTATTATGGTTCAGAGTCCAACAAAATGTACTATGGTGAAGTATGTACTGTAATTACATGTTAAAATGAACAAAAGGTAATTCATTTACATTTAGTTATTTAACAGACACTTCTATCCAAAGCGACTTACAAATGAGGAAAATGCATTGGAATTATTGTATAGGCAAAGTTACTGTCAAATTTAAAACAATATGCTTCATTAAGCTGCTTACTGCTTTAGAGTCATATTCCTTCCAGTATATGAAAAGTTAGTGTATGGGGTAACGACTTAACATAATGTGCTCTCTGTTTCTACCTGATTAGTGGAATCAAACTTGAAAATAAAAGCAGCTGATAAAACACTGGCATCGGAGTCCAGACCTGAATTTTATAAAAGAAAAGGTACCATAGTCGTGACATGTAGCCAAGTATGTGGCCCATACTCTGAAATTGGGCTCCATCAAAATGCACACACAAAGCAGTGAACACAAACACACACACCAGGAACACATATCTGGAGTAGTGGGTAGCCATTGCTGCGATGCCCAGGGAGCAAAGGGATTTATCTCTAAGCCATGGTATTAAGGGTGGAAGAGTGCTGGTTATTCACTCCCAACACCTACAAGCCCTCTCGGTGCTGGGACCCGAACATGAGACCTGTGGATCACAAGTCCAACTTTCTAACCATTAGGCCCCAATGGTTGGATGGTTGGATGGATTGATGGATGCCTATGGAGGTATCACTAAATACAAGCGTTTTTAAATGCAAGTCATTTTGTTCTGAAAACTGTGCTTTTAAAATGTAGTGTGCATAGTTTCCACACTCTCTGTTTCTTGTGTAATGAAGAGACCAGAACATGCATAAGGATGGTTATTACAATTGTGCTCAAACACCAGAGCTGAAGGAGGCCTAAGACTTTTGCACAGTACTGTATACAGCATGGGTGGGCAAACTCAGTCCTGGAGGACCGGTGTCCTGCACAGTTTAGCTCCAACTCTAATCAAACACACCTGCTTATAGATTTCTAGTGATCTTGAAGATGCTGATTAGCATGTTCAGGTGTGTTTGATTAGTGTTGGAGCTAAACTGCACAGGACACCGGCACTTCAGGACCGAATTTGCCCACCCCTGGTATATAGTATATGGGATAAATATCCATTCATTCAAGTCATTGAAGTTGATGTTTTTGTAAATTTTCTTAATGTAATTTCTCTGTCACACCTTAAACCCTTGTGGAAAGTTTCGCACATGCTTACAGTACATGAGTAGAATGTAAGCTCACTAAACGATGTGTCAGTTCAAACAATTCAACGGAACAATTGGTTCTTCTATTAATGAGAAAAAAAAGTTCTAAAGCTCATTACTGCAACCAAACTATCACAAGCAGATGAATGACTCTATTGTAAGATTGAGCTGAATGAGTCAGTGATTTGCATTTGACTGTTTGTTTGTGGCTGGGCATAAAGGTCAGAGAGCATTGCATAGGGCACATATGCTCTGTGTACCCTCAGCACTGCATCCAGCAAGGCCCACTGCATTCCCTCTCTCTCTCTCTCTCTCTCTCTCTCTCTCTCTCTCTCTCTCTCTCTTTCTCTCTCTTGCTGTCTGAAAATGGACAAGCAGGGCGCCTGCAGGCTGTGCTTTGCGTTGCCGCTTTTCACTCTAAACGGAGATGAGCGCGGTGATATCCCCGGGCCAGCTCAGGGGGCCTCTATCTAACCCGAAATGATTTTTAGCACGCCGACTCAAGCACTTCCCAGAAGCAATGTCAAGCCACTGCCAGCGTCTCTCTTTTCCTGCCTCCGTCTCTCTCTTTCTGTGTGTGTGCGGATTTGTGTGGGGAGAGAGAAAAGCAGTACAGACAGGGGGAAGTTAAAAAGCTTAGCAGCGAGGGTCAGCTCGCGACACAAGGGCTTATCGTTTTTCTGTCGCTCCCCCGCCGGCAAAAGAAGGGACCTTTTTTTTCTCTTCCTCTTTCAGGTGAAAAGCTTACTACTTCCCCCTGCTCTCTCTCTCTCTCTCTCTCTCTCTCTCTCTCGTTTTCTCTGGTGCACACCCTGGCTCCTTTTCACATCTTGATGCCTTTTAAATGTCACTTATTTTACATGAGGTACTTTGTGGAGACGAGGAATCAGGAGCAATCAGGGCTATTATCCCTGTGGGGCGATGTCGGGTCCAGATGCATTACGACACCCTTCCTCCGGCTGGCCACTGCTGCAGCGTGCCACTTCTCAGGGAATTAAGTGGCATTATGGGGGAAGTGGCTGTGATGGGAACAGCATGGGCAGTGCAGGTAGAACGCTACTCTCCCTCGGCCTTAAGTGAGACCTCACCAGGGCCTAATCAGAGAGAAAGCCCTGGACAAAGCAAAGCTCCGGACATAGCAAAGCCCGGCCCACCGGGGGAGAGCCAAGCCATTTAGAGCCACCTGTGTGTGTGTGTGTGTGTGTGTGTGTGTGTGTGTGTGTGTGTGTG
>CAIGQV010003909.1:24667334-24693863 GCA_903798115.1 Danio jaintianensis
TGTATATATATATATATATATATATATATATATATACACTCCTGAGCAAAATCGTAAGACCCGGGAAAACATTTCAAGTATTCACATTTTGGATCGTAATCAGGTTGCAAGTACTGCTTTGAAACGCCAAATGAAGACACATGTGCAACACGTAAAAACAGAGAATAGGCAATTAAATGAAAATTGAATTTAAACTCAAACAGGCTCAAATCAGCTGATCAAAAATTTAGGACTATAGCCTTAAAAGGTTAAATTCTGTGCAAAACTGACTTTGCTGTCATTTTCCTTTGGCTTGTAACACTCTCATGATCTCTAGATGGCAAAGGCAAAAAGGTTTTCTCTCTTTGAATGTGGCAGGATTGCTGAGCTGCACAAGCAAGGGCTCTCACAGCGGGTCATTGCTGCCGAAGTTGGATGCAGTAAGACAGTCATTTTAAATTTCTTAAAAGATCCTGAGCGTTATGGGCTCAAAAAGTCAAGTGGTAGACCCAAAAAAATTTCACCTGCACCGAGCCGGAGGATCCGATGGGCTGTCCGAGAAAACACAGGCAGATCCTCAACCCAAATTAAGGCCCTTACTGATGCTGACTGCAGCCCAATAACCATAAGACCTCGAGAGAATCTTAGAGAGAAGGGCTTAAAGAACAAAAATCATTTTCAAAGGCCACGTCTTCTCCCATACCACAAACTTACCCGTTTGGAATTTGCAAGGGAGCACCAAACATGGGACATTGAAAAGTGGAAGAAAGTTTTGTTCTCTGATGAAAAAAAATGTAACCTGGATGGTCCTGATGGCTTCCAACATTACTGGCATGACAAGGAGATTCCACAGGAGATGTTTTCTACCCGGCACAGTGGTGGAGGCTCTATCATGATCTGGGGTGCTTTTAAAATTGAGCTTCAGGTTGTGCAGGGGCATCAAACAACTGCTGGTTATGTAGACATGTTGCAGTGGGCATCCCTCTTGACTGAGGGCCCTCGTCTGTGCAGTAATGACTGGATCTTTCAACAGGACAATGCTGCAATTCACAATGACCGCCTGACAAAACGCTTCTTCCAGGAGAATAATGTTGCTCTTTTGGACCATCCTGCATGCTCCCCTGATTTAAATCCCATTGAGAACATTTGGGGATGGATGGCAAGGAAAGTTTACAAAAACGGACGACAGTTCCAGACGTGGGTGACCTTCTTGAAGCCATCTTAACCACATGGAGCAACGTTACCACCAGCCTCCTGAAAACACTTGTATCAAGCATGCCAAAACTAGTGTTTGAAGTGATCAACAAGAACGGAGGTGTTACTCACTACTGAGTCAATTTTGACAATTTTAGTTCTATTGTCATGTTTTTTTGGCCTATGGTCCTAAATTTATGATCAGCTGATTTGAGCCCGTATGAGTTTAAATGCTTTTTTCAATAAATTGCCTATTCTTTGTATTTTGGCTTTTGCACCTGTGTCTTCTTTGGGTATTTTAAAGCAGTACTTACAATCGGATTATGATCTACCAGTGCAAAATGTGAATACCTGTAATGTTTCCCCCGGTCTTAAGATTTTGTTCAGGAGTGTACAGTCTGGCCAAAAGTTTTGAGAATGACACAAATATTAGTTTTCACAAAGTTTTGCTGCTAAAATGCTTTTAGATCTTTGTTTCAGTTGTTTCTGTGATGTACTGAAATATAATTACAAGCACTTCATAAGTTTCTTAGGCTTTTATCGACAATTACATGACATTTATGCAAAGAGTCAGTGTTTGCAGTGTTAGCCCTTCTTTTTCAGGACCTCTGCAATTCAACTGGGCATGCTCTCAATCAACTTCTGGGCCAAATCCTGACTGATAGCAACCCATTCTTTCATAATCACTTCTTGGAGTTTGTCAGAATTAGTGGGTTTTTGTTTGTCCACCCGCCTCTTGAGGATTGACCACAAGTTCTCAATGGGACTAGGATCTGGGGAGTTTCCAGGCCATGGACCCAAAATTTCAACGTTTTGGTCCCCGAGCCACTTAGATATCACTTTTGCCTTATGGCACGGTGCTCCATCGTGCTGGAAAATGCATTGATCTTCACCAAACTGTTGTTGGATTGTTGGAAGAAGTTGCCTTGCCTTGTAGAAGTCTTGGTACCATTCTTTATTCATGGCTGTGTTTTTGGGCAAAATTGTGAGTGAGCCCACTCCCTTGGATGGAACCCCACACATGAATGGTCTCAGGATGCTTTACTGTTGACATGACACAGGACTGATGGTAGCGCTCACCTTTTCTTCTCCGGACGAGCCTTTTTCCAGATGCCCCAAACAATCGGAAAGGGGCTTCATCGGAGAATATGACTTTGCCCCAGTCCTCAGCAGTCCATTCGCCATACTTTTTGCAGAAGATCAATCTGTCCCTGATGTTTATTTTGGAGAGAAGTGGCTTCTTTGATGCCCTTCTTGACACCAGGCCATCTTCCAAAAGTGTTTGCCTCACTGTGCGTGCAGATGCGCTCACACCTGCCTGCTGCCATTCCTGAGCAAGCTCTGCACTGGTGGCACTCCGATCCCACAGCTGAATCCTCTTTAGGAGACGGTCCTGGCACTTGCTGGACTTTCTTGGACGCCCTGAAGCCTTCTTAACAAGAATTGAACCTCTTTCCTTGAAATTCTTGATGATCCTATAAATTGTTGATTTAGGTGCAATCTTAGTAGCCACAATATCCTTGCATGTGAAGCCATTTTATGCAACGCAATGATGGCTGCACGCGTTTCTTTGCAGGTCAGCATGGATAACAATGGAAGAACAATGATTTCAAGTATCACCCTCATTTTAACATGTCAAGTCTGCCATTCTAACCCCATCAGCCTGACTATGCAAGGACTATGCAATTCATGTGATCACTCTTCATAACATTCTGGAGTATATGCAAATTGCTATTATAAAAACTTAAGCAGCAACTTTTCCAATTTCCAATATTTATGCAATTCTCAAAATTTTGGGCCACAACTGTATATATATAATTTGAATTAATGTAATATTTTAAAGTAATATTAGCAACGGAGATGATTTAACTTTAAGAAAACTTGGTTTAATATAAAAAAGTGGAGGGTAGAGTTCTACTTGAGGTGCGGTAATTGCTTTACTCTCCCATATTTATAATGAAACGGTTTGCTCCTTTAACATCTGCAACGTAATAGGATATCTGATAAAATGTAGAATAGTTTTAAAGTTTTCTGCAAAACTCAAATTGAACAAACTTCCAAATCACAGTAAACAAGCAAGTTAGGCATTGAGGACAAAGAAAGTGAGAAGCGATCCATAAGCATTTGTCTCAATTATGCCATCTTCCTCAATCACACTCACCCTTTAATATAGTGATTCCTTTATGTTTTCACTTTCAAGGACAAACTTGGAGATTTGAGCAACGCACACACACTCACACCTTCAATAAACTCTGAACGAGTCTTAGTTTCTCCTGCTCCCACCTACTGTCAGATCACCAGCTACAGTTTCTTTTTGAGTTTATATCCTTGAATCAACTGCACAATTTCACACTGAATTGGTATCATTTCTAAGCCTCTACTTTAGCCTTGCCGTGCTCACAGCTATGCCACTATATCAATCTCTTATTTTTCAAGGTGGTATATATTATGGTGGTAAAAAATTTAAATAAAAATATGCATTGCAAAGATTTACAGGACACAATATACAATTTCTGAGAGGTTTATAATTTTGATTATTTGTGGTAAATTACTATGCTTCAGACACATTCAAATACAACACTCTGATGTGTGATGACGTCTTTTCCTCCTGAGTCATTAGCTACAGTGACTAGCTGTCTATTCAGTGAAACTCAATGGGGTTCACCATTGAGAAACATTAACCCACTGGCTTGTATTTTATGGAATGTAGGGCTTCATGGTCAATCGAAATGAAATTGCAATTGCAAGTTAATCAAAATGTTAATTGCAATTAATCAAAAGCTGTGATGTCATGCACATCTTGTCAGGGAGGCAAGTGTGGTCTGAGTATTGTCACGATACTGGCATTTCTGTACCAGTCAGTACCAATTTCCTGATAACATTTAAGCACTGTTAAGCACGTTCTTAAACACCGCTGATTTGCTATCGTGTTCACATGCTCAACAGATATGACTGTGATTGGCCGTGGTCATCAGTCAACAGCACTTCACCTCTGTTCACATAGAGTAAACACAGATACAGGGACACTGGAGAGTTTCAAAGCCACAAAGATCATTCAATTCATCAGTGGGTCGCTCGTATGTCAGCTCATAGACAGACCAGCTGATCTTTGCGACTTTAAAATGATTAAGTGTCCTTGTATCTGTGTTTACACTCATTTTCAGTCTTTCAGTGAAATTACGTGTCTTCTTACACAGAATAAAGCAGGCAAACGTTTAAAGATTAAAGTTTTTAAAATTTCAGTACCGATTGGTACCAAAATTGCAGCATCGTGACAACACTAGGTCAGTAGTAAATGTCAGTAATTGTCCAAAGCCAGAGGGCGCTCCCGTGAGCAGAAACTTCAAACACCCATGAAGAAACAGGAAATCCCCATAGAAGTGAACAGAAGAACATGACTGCTGTAATAATCACAAAGCTATGGAATAGATCTTCAGCGATGCATTGACATCATCGATTACAACGACTTTGAAAATGTGCATAAATTCATTAGCATGTCACATATTTAATTTTTTCATAATTGTGGCTGCAGCTCCAAAATGAAGTGTAAGGAAAAAATGTATTGTATAATGCCAGACCACAAACTTAGAATCATAGATAGATCTTTAGAATGCTATTATGAAATATGCTGCGTGCTTTATTCTGTGTAAGACACAACATTTCACAGAAAGACTCATTTTAAACACTTGACTGAAGCTATAAAGTGAGTTTTGAGCAAAAACGTCATTATATGTGGTATTTGCAAATGCTTTCAGGTTTAACAAAAGCAACATTTACTACAAAAGGCAGGAGTTCACAGATAATCTACGCAAACAGCTGTCAATATTGCAGAATAATTATTTGCAATTTGACTATCGCATGGTGATATCACATGCAATATTTTGCATAGTTTGGCAGAGAACTATGGCTTTGTGTAGATAACGCTGCTCCAACTGAACACACGTGCTGGAGATTCACAGCTGTTTACACAGCCGGCTTGCTATTTATCATTTAGCCCTACAACCGGCACTGGGAAAAACAATGTTTGATCAGAACAGTGATATAATAATATCATAGTAGTGCAAACAATCTGTTTATAATTATATTAATAACAACTCACTGTTCATACGGTTTTACAGCATATTTCTGGCACAAAACAATGCATGAATTACATTGCAAAGAATGGTGAATATCAACTTTTGCAGAAAAATACAAGCTGATTACAGAAACATCTTTATTAACAAAATGCAAACACAATCGCCTTCGATTTATTGTGCAGCATTATTGTAATGGGAGTCAGTGTTGCAGTTGAGACAAGCTGATATTTTCCAAGTACAGAAAAGCATTGTGTTCGAGTCAAGTTTAAGTCAGAGTTAAGACCATGACTAGAAAAGAGTCTCTGCTTTGCCTCAGATTTGATGCTGACTCAACCCTCTACAATGAGGGGGTGAGTAAACAATATTTGGCTGAGTCCCTTTAACAGCACTCTGGTTAGGCAGTCAATGAAATCAAACTAAGCAAACATCCTTCCAGCGACAGGCTAACAAGTCAGGCGAATGTCTACTCAAATAAATACCAAACACTGTGATAGTAGTTCAAAAGACAAGCACCCAATAATTATAACAGTTACTCAATCATGATATGTGTAATTTAATTTGTTTTGACACTGATTTCAAAGACACATAAACACATGACTCCATCTGGAACTGATCCTGTTGTGACAGCTCAACTGTATACAGAGCAAAAGTGACTGAAACAGATGCCCATCTAAGTGCCTGATAAAAAGTTAATCAGTAGATGACAATGCGAGTACTGGCTCTTAGCAATACTGGGGCCCTACCAGCTGCTCCTCTCCCTACAATCAAGTCCCCAGAGCTGGGCACTCAGTTGGGGAACAGGGCATCAGACACCAACTGAAGTGCACGGGAAAGACTTCAGCTCCACACATCAATAAGTAGGCCCCCACACACGGCGGTTAGAAATAGCAAGAAATGTCTGCTGATTCTGTCTGGCCCTATCAATATGGTATTTCAGTGCTGTGGCTAGCTTACCATGGGCACTGAGATCAACCAAGCATATTACACAAACAACTAATAATAAGCATTTACTAGAAGGCACACAGTTAATTGGAACCTGTGCAGTTTTGAAAAAACAATTAAGAAAAATGTACAGGATTCAGAAATGATCCCCAGGTATTAAATACATCCTTGCTTTAAAAACAACTCATACCCTACCGCCAATATTCAGGCAGTCCTTAATTATGCTTATATGGATGATGTTTTCCCTTCAGTCCACACGCGTTTCTATTAGCCGTGTCTCTTTTTGAGGACTGGAGTGTTGTGCATCTCTAGGAGGAGGGTACGATTCAACTATATAGGCCATAGAAAGCTCAAGGTTGGCCTTGCAGCAGAGACGCATCTGTGGAGCACTCTATACATGAAAACAGCCCGCGCGCACAATAGACTCCCTTCTCATTTCCCAGCAGGAGGAGACGCATGGATACTTGACTCCTGAGCTGAGAGAGAAAAATAAGCACCCTTTAATTCTCAGTCAATGACAAGTGCACGAAATCTATGTGCATAAAAACACAACCAATAGCGTCCTCTTACTTATTCAAATGCACTGAATTCTAATTAATACTCAGGATGCTAAATGAACAGGCGATCACGCTCCCAAGAGCTTGTTTTCCATCAATCACTTTGTGGCCGTTTGGAGTGTGAGAATCTATATGAGTGCGAAGCTGCACGAGGGTGTAAATAGGTTGGTGGGGAATGAGGGCTTTGTGTGTGCGCGTGTGTTTGTTTCAAGGAGGTGTGAGTCCACCAGCCCAGGTCAACAGGCAAGCAGCCAATAATTTACCCGCCGACATCATATTTCATCTGTCTACCGCCCCCATCCACTGATTATGCCGTCAATACTCTGCGGATGAAAGGAGCTGACAATTGACCAAGTCAGATCGATACAGGCTAATAAGCGTTTCATGGAGGAGAGAGAGAGAAACAGAGCGAAGGAGCGTGGGCCAACCGGAGAGACAAGTTTGATCCAATTCAGTTGTTCTGCATCTTGTGGTGTAAGTGTGATGATTGGGGCTGTTATTGCCGGTTTAATGCTAGGCAATCAAGCTATAGTGGTCTAGATATCAACAAACAACAACAAATTGTCCCTTTTCTTCTGATACCCTCTTCTCTGACTCCGCCTGCCCTTGCCAGAACAATGCCTGAACAATCGAGCCAGGAGCAGTGCTTTCAAAACCCGAGGAGGGAGAATTGATAGCCAAGGATGAAGAGAGAAAGCTTTTTGTTTAGCATCTTCGCTCTTTTTTTCTTCTGTCATTTGTGTACAAATGTTTTCCCTCGCTTTTCTCTCTCCTCCCCATGATACCCAGCGGAGGAACCCGGCAGTCCAACTCCTGAGATAATAACACAGCCAGGTGTCGATGAAACGGTGTGATTTGACTTTGCGTAAATCACCATGTTTTTTTTGTGCTGGTGTCATTTTCTTTTGCTCAAATTACCTTTTCCGCTGCCCCATAGATCACACAATTGGAGGTGCTCTATGGATACTGATTGAGGCCTTTTCTTGCTGTCGACACGCCGGCGTATCTCCACCACTGTTAAAGACGCTGCTGTTATTACAGGCTATTGTGCCTAAGGTATAGGGAGAGGCATAAAGGGAGGAGAATATTGACTGCATGAGTGGAAATAGCTGGGTTTTCAGTCTAGGTTTTAGGCCAGGAAATGGGTGCAGGCAGTGGGTGCTGAAGGTGGATTAATGGGTGTCTCTAGAGGAATAAACTGATTACGGAGGTGTAACTTTGGGTTGATTGTATCATTTTTGAAACAACAAACAGCTACCATATTGCTACATCAACAAAAGATTGATATCTGCTCTGAAATATGATTCAGAGAGACTTTTCAAAGTAATGTAAGAGTTGGTGTCAAGAGGATCACTCTGTGGCCAACCCTTACCAGCCAACAATCCTTCTCAAGTTCCAGCAAAGACGCTGACTGCTGCACTAGCCTGTTAAACGCTTCTCATTGCTGCTTCAGATTCCTCTGCTATCACCAAACAACTTCATGCTCATTTACATTTTTATAGATCTTCGGGGGGACGGAGAGAGGACGTGACCAATTATCAGTCTCTGCTGCATGTGACAACATACCTGTCCCCATCACCGCTGCCTCATCTTCTTCCCTGCTGAACATCCTCTACCCCTTGCTGTTGCTGTCAGAGTATGTGATGTTGTGAAGCTGATGCCGCAACACTAAAGAGGCACAAATTGAGGCTGCACAGCAGACTAAATAGTCATGGGGCAGAAATATTTCTGGTCAAGTTCTAGGCCGGGTTTCCTGATAATGATGTATCTTGGCTCTTAAGAGCGTCCTGTAATTCCACATGCATTTGCCAAAAATGCATGTAACATGATCGCTGTCCATTTCCAAAATATAACCTTTTATGTAGTCGTATCTTTGACGTTTATCCCAATAATCGTCTTCTCATGTGGATGCACCTACCTACAGACTGGGGCACAAAATGGTTGGAAAAAACTTAAGGATAAATAACAAAGTTATGCATAAGAAATGCCCAATCCACAGATGGGTTTTGTGCACATCCATGAAAGTCATTAACAAATTATATATTAATTTTTCTGTTCAGTCATTTCATTTAGATGTGCATTTCTGTTTTTTTTCTGGCCTTTTTTAATTGTTTCATTTTAAAATTCATCAAAAAGATAAGATATAAAAAGGAATAGACTATACAATAAAGTACAAAACCTTTAATTATAATAATAACCCATATAGAAATTTGGTATATGGCAATATTTGCTAATTACATAAATGACATGCAAGTTCACGTTTAGATTTCACATACATAAAATATATGTCATATAAGCAACGTTTATTTTAAAATACTCAAAAAAAAAAAGCTGTTTAAAAGTTTTTTTTTCCCAAACATTGCTATTACAAAATATGCACATGTATGTTTAAATATGTTAGCTACATACACACAGCATATATGTTTATATATGTTCATATATGGCAGATTTCTTTATAGGACTTCACTTGAATAAAGTTAGAGGTGCAATCCGCAGATTGCACTCATGACTTTGCCCTTTTACGATGCATGTAGGGCTTTAACAATTACTCTTACAATTACTTTAACAGACTACTCATAGATCTATGAAATTTTTCAAGATCTAATTAAGTTACAATGCTTTTGGGAAACAGCCCGTAACATTAAGATCAGTCGCATAATCATTTATACGATCTACTTAGGCTTATGATGCTTTTGGGAAACGCTCCCCTTGATGGTTCTAGACACTTATATAATTGATATCCAAAGATCAAGTCTTACTTCATTGGGATTATTGGCCACATTCAATGTTTTTTGATCAATTCAAGCCCATCCAAGATTCAATTTCTACAGATATTAGCACCGGTAGCTGTCAAGTGTACATCAATAACATTCACTTGTTCTACTGTGATCCATCTGGTCTCTCCAGGACCTCTATGGAAATTACATTACTTATAAAAATGAAAATACAATGGTCTTAGTGCTGGCTCTGGATGATGAGGGCTGTTAGCATTACTTTATATGGTATCACAATTTTAAGCCCTTTAGGATCACTACAGGTAATCGGATAATCAGTGAATTCCAGCCATTATCATTACACTAACACTTGCTCATTATCTTTATTGCATATAGTCTGTGCACCTGTGTCACGAGTTCGCTTAAAGGGCATCATGCGACACATACACCAGCCTAGCACACCAAGGCTAAAAGGAAACCCAATGTTAACTTCTATTCAGTCACATATTGTGACTCCATCCCAGTTAGAATTGAACTATGCACTACAAGTATGTACAGTACTTGTCCACACTTTTGTGTGCATAGCATTGTTTTAATTTTCATAAATTATATGAATTATAAAAAGTTTCTCAAAATAATTTGAATTATGAAACCTTCAATTTACAATTACACATTTACATAATCTTTTTAATTTAAACTTACTCATTTCTTTGCTCATAAAGCTTGCCTACTCAATTGAAATAACAAATGCTGTATGTTTAAAATTCTACACCTACAAATACATATTTACACAATTCTAATGAAACAGTTACTATACAGAGTTTTGGTAACTCTAATAATTCAATTTTTTGTGCCATTTTACATTTCTGCACTTCATAATTTTGTCTAAATAAATGCAATTACGAAATCATTATCTTTAACAATTTAAAAATAACAATTATAGATTTCTACAATTGTAACTTAAATAACTACATGTTTTGAGGATCCCAATCAAATATATATATTTTTTTGTCGTCTTTGATGTCAGGCCGTTTCACAGAGAAAGTAAGTCAAACAGGTTGGTGAGTACATCTAAAATTGAGAAAAGTATACATTTTTGGATGAACCTACTCCTTAAATTCATTATAATAATTTTTGGTACTCACATTTAAAACTACTTTGGCAGCTACAGCTTAGCACTATTTTTGTCACCTCTGAAAAAGACATTTCTTCTAAAAAGAAAGATAGAATGGCCCATTTTGTTGCACAAAGTATTGTGAGAAATATTAGGTGAAGCACAGACACACATTTTGAATCCAACTACCTACATTTCCAATGCACTACGAATTGCGCCACAATAATTCTCATCCCGCATACTATTAAAAAGGACATAGGGTTCTCCGCCGCCCACTCTCCATGAAAGGAATGATTGACAGCTGATTCCTCTGCTGCAGAACAGTAGGGCTGCTGACACAGCGATGCATTTCATTAAACCCAGCTCTGTTATCATGAAAAGTAATTTACCTAGCGTCTGCTCTGCCACCCTATAGTCTGTCAAAAGACCTGATGTGAGTGAGAAAGGAAAGCTGAAGGAAGCAAAGAAGAGAAGGTGGGGGCTAGGGGGTGGGGGGGAATGAGAGAGCCTGACATTTGAATGAGACATCCTTCCTGCATCTGAATAACAATAAGGAGTGATTATAGACTATTACATGTGAGGGGGAACCAACCTTTGGCCTAAACATGGCAGCAATGAAGACAAGACAAATAGAGCCGGACATATAGTATGATGATGTCAGAGA
Organism: Danio jaintianensis; assembly: GCA_903798115.1. Taxonomy (NCBI): domain Eukaryota; kingdom Metazoa; phylum Chordata; class Actinopteri; order Cypriniformes; family Danionidae; genus Danio; species Danio jaintianensis. The sequence goes on from CAIGQV010003909.1 coordinate 24,678,575, forward strand.
AGGAAACATAGAGGTTAAACAGACTGAGATCAAGTCACAAACTTGAAATAAGAAAAAATTTGAATAATATAAGTTGGCAGAGAGGCAGACTGGCAAAGAGATAGACAGATGGATAAACAGACAGACAACATAATATGGAGAAAAGAAAAAAAAAAAAAGAAAAAAAAAAAAAAAAAAAGAAATGGCCAGCCCAGAGTCCTGATCTAAACTTGACTGAAAATCTCTGGAAAATCCTTTGTGACAATGCTATAAATAAGAAACCCAGTGCAGTCAGTGAACTTTGGAAGAGACTAGTTATGTCATGTGAGAGACTAGTGATGTCATGTGAGAGACTAGTGAGGTATGTGTATATGTTTATTTATACGGGTATGAGTGTGTCTCTCTGTGTGTGTGTGTGTGTGTGTGTATGTGTGTGTGTGCGTGTGTGCGTGTGTGTGTGCGTGTGTGTGCGTGCGCGTGCGTGCGTGTGCGTGCGTGTGCGTGCGTGAAACATAATAGAATATGTCAGTAATGAATATGTAACATACCACAGCATGTCAGTGATTATAGTAGACACACACACAAACACACACATCTCACAGATACAGATCCCGTCTTTCTCTCTGCTCTCCTCTCGGGGGGAATTACTCTCACGCTGTGGAATATTAAAAACAAACAAACAAGGGGAATTCACTTCCTGCCTGAATTACTGGCTACAAGATTGCATCTGACCTGTGACCTCGTCTGTCACACACCAATCACAGGCAGCACTCGAGCCCTTCGCACATATTCTTGCTCACACACTTTCTGCATTTCCACTTCCCTAACTGACATGAACACCTCCCTCTGTAGGGCCTCAGTAATGGGACAAAGACACATGGAAGGATATGGCTGTCTCTGCCGATACACGGTGCTTGACCTGGTCACCATTCCATGTTTGACTGACAGGCCGAACGCTACAGTGACATCATGAGGGACATTTTTTTTATGTCAATTTATTTATTAGTACTTTTTACTTGCTTTCTTTTTTCTGTTGTCTTTTGTTTTTACCTTTGATTTTTAGGCCCCTGGAATCTAAATGTTTGTCTAATTAAAAATTATTAGGGGTGTAACAGTATATGTATTCGTCCTGACCCGTCATGGTACAGGACGTCAGAGTTTATGCACCTCTTATGCACCTGACACTATATCTAAACTCCATCTTACAAGGACTCAATAAGGAAAGCGATGTTTACTATAAATGTACCATAATCATGTTGCACTGCTTGCTTCAATCTTAAATACCTCTTGCACAATATTAAACCTTAAATACCTCTTTTGCACAATATTCACCTTTAATACCTCTCTTGCACAATATCCTGCACAGCATTGTTCAGTCTCATGTAAAAGTACTTGTATAGACTGTCTTATGTGTATAGTATAAGCATTTTATTCTATTTTATTTTATTTTATAGTATATGTTAGTGATGCATAGGTTTTTTATAATAGCTCTTATGCCCAATGTTGAGTTTGTATTTATGATTAATCTATGTAGCACCGTTGTCAACATTTCGTTCCTCTGTATGTCCACACATGTAGCGGAATGACAATAAAGCTCGACTTGACTTGACTTGACTTGAGCTTAGTTCATGCACTCCATCGATGAATACAGTGAGTCCAGATTAGGCATGGGCCAGTATAAGATTCTGACGGTATGATAACCTTGGATAAAAATATCACGGTTTCACGATATTGTGGTTACTGCTCTAAAATATATTCTTTTTAAATGTCTGAGTAAAAAACAAAAACTTTTTCCCCTTTGAACACAATATATTTTATTTTGAGGAACATTTAAAATATTTTGGAACAGTAAACATGTCAGGCTAAATAATTCAAATGAATCATTGACTTCTGCTGTCTTCATTTGTTTCAAAAACACAGATTTCTTTACAATTTAAAACGACATCTTTGGATATCTTTTCTGCTGGAGATACTGTTGTCCTAAAAAAAAAAACTTAAAAAAATAAAATCTTGCACATTCCTTAGGAACGGTATAGCAGAACATTTTGGCAGTTTTAAAGCCTTGACTTTTCCAAACCGCGGTATACCTTGAAAATGGTTATCGTCCCATACCTAGTCCAGATGTGCCAATCACTAAAGTTAGGCAAAAAAAGACCACAACAGTGCAACAACTAGGGCCCATTGACACAAAACACATTTTTGCGCCTAAAAATGTGCAATGCAGTGCTCGGGAATGGTTTTGAAACAGCACCTTCTCCAATGTGTTTCTGGCAAATAAAACAGTTGTCATGTCTAACTGCTACTGTAAACAGAAGCTGGCAGTGCATGCCCCGCCTCTGAGTTCTTCTGATTGGTTCACTGCTTCGGAACTGACATTGAGGAACATTTCTGCATGTAAAAGTTAAAAACTTTTAATTTTACACGCAAAAGACGCGATAACGGTCACGCACATCTATCAAGCACATGTTAAGATAGAAAACTAATAAAAATATAAGACACACTTTCATACCACAAGAAACTTTTCAGTTCTGATTGTGACCAGACCAAACATTTCTGCCTGTTCAAAATACACAGAAAAAAGCAAGCACACAAGATTTGTTGCTTATTCCTGTTGTAGTGATCCTGTATCAAACTGTACACCCAAAACCGAGATACATACCAAACCATGACTTCTAAGTACCATCACACCTCTGATTATTACTACTACTATTACTATTATTATTATTATTATATAACTCTCATTCATTCATTCATTTTCTTTTCGGCTTAGTCCCTTTATTAATCTGGGGTCACCACAGCGGAATGAACCACCAACTTATCCAGCATATGTTTTTACGCAGCGGATGCCCATCCAGCTGCAACCCATCACTGGAAACATCCACACACACTCATTCACACACATACACTATGGACAATTTAGCTTACCCAATTCACCTATACCACATGTCTTTGGACTTGTGGGGAAAACCGGAGCACCTGGAGGAAACCCACGTGAACATGGGAAGAACATGCAAACTCCACACAGAAACGCCAACTGACCCAGCCGAGGCTCGAACCAGTGACCTTCTTGCTGTGAGGCGATCGTGCTACCCACTGCACCACCATGCAGACCTATATAACTCTCTTTTTATCTATAAAATCTAGTATACTTTATACTGAGAATTACATATAAAGTACATTTTAAGAAAGTCTATGAAACAGCTGATTCAGCTTTTATTTTCTGGATTACATTTTTTGACATTTAAATTATTCCTATATTCAAAATGTTTGTCTAAGTGAAATTATTTCCCACTTATTTATTAAGTGTTTTTAGCATTGATGATGTATTCATTTCTTTTATTTAAAAAGGCTTGAAAAAAATGTAAACTATTAATTAAATTAATGATATATATTTATTTCTTCCTGAAAATCCTTTTTTATTCTTGTTATGTATTGCTGCTGCTGCCTGCACATTCTGGTAAGTTTAGATTTGTGTCATAATTTCCCAATTTCTTAAAATATACTCCCAGTAATTAGATCATGGGCGTCACGGTGGCGCAGTGGGTAGCACGTTCGCCTCACAGCAAGAAGGTCGCTGGTTCGAGCCTCGGCTGGGTCAGTTGGCGTTTCTGTGTGGAGTTTGCATGTTCTCCCCATGTTCGCGTGGGTTTCCTCCGGGTGCTCCGGTTTCCCCCACAAGTCCAAAAACCTGTGGTATAGGTAAATTGGGTAGGCTAAATTGTCCGTAGTGTATGTGTGTGAATGTTTCCCAGTGATGGGTTGCAGCTGGAAGGGCATCCGCTGCGTAAAACATGTGCTGGATAAGTTGGCGGTTCATTCCGCTGTGGCGACCCCGGATTAATAAAGGGACTAAGCCGAAAAGAAAATGAATGAATGAATAATTAGATCATATTTACTGTACAGATGCACTTTTGGTTTATTTATACAAAAGTTGCCAAATTCTGTGACATGCTGAATTCCATTACAATAATTGGCATCAGAAAATCCTAGAGCCCAACATTATATTTTATCACTTGCTCTTATATATGTAAATAACCAGTTATGCATCTACTATTATATATTTAGTAATTGAATCATTCATTTATGTATTCATTTCTTTAACAGGCAACTTAATGCCTGTGCAAAACTGTAGTTCAGAGCCAAATGGCTTTTTGGATGGTAAAGCCACAGTGTTTGTGACCAAACAATACGCGTAAAATCACTTCATGAACTAGCACTGAAAAAAAGTGACAATTTCAACTGCCATGATATTAAATCACCTAATTCATCTCTCGAATCTGCCTGAATATTCCCCAGCCTGGCAGAAGAGCAGACAGTGGCATAAATGGATGTTTAATTGGGCTTAATTTGTGCTGATTTGCTCTCATTACAGTGCTGCGTCTGTCAGTCAGGAGCTGGAGTGGAGGTGAAGGGTCAGGAAGAGCGAGTGTCGCCTGGTGTGGTTTTAAACACAGAACAGCTCTCTAAAAGACAGCCTGACTATCACAATCCATGACACCTGCTGCCCAAGACCTTGAGATCGCCAGCTCTATTATCCAGCTCAAACACACTCCTCTAGTCTCTGCCTTTTTTACCCACAAAAAGCAATCCAAGAAAAGAAAAAACAACACTCAAATTAAAACACCGTATGCACACGCACACACACAGGTTATTCTCATTTATTACAGCCACATTATGTCTTGTTTAGTTTTTTTTTCTTTTCTTTAATTTATTATTGCTCATTTTTATTTAGTTTAATAAATAAAAAAATAAATATAAATATATAAATAAATAAATAAATAAACAAATAAATAAATAAATAAATAAATAAAATTTAAAGAAATGAAGGTAAAGGTAAATCAATCAATAAATAAATCAATATGTAAATAAGCACTGAACAAATAAAAGTAAATAAACAGAAAAAAACAAGTAAATCAAACAAGCAATTAAATGAATGAATAAATAAATATATAAACAAAAAAACAAGAAACTTGAGTAAATCAATAAAATATACCTGAAATTAAGTACAAATTAATAAATAGAAACAATTTAATAAAGTGATTTAAAAATAAAAGAATTTAAATAGAAACAAATAAATAAATAAATGAATACAAATAATCAAATCAATAAATCGAATCAATAAATATGTAATAAATAAATAAGGTAAAAAGTATATATATATATATATATATATATATATATATAGACATTAAAAAAATAAATATAGGTAAACAAATAAAATAAGTAACAGTTAACAAATTACAAATTAGTAAATAAGCATAAATCAAGTAGAAATGTTAAAAATAAACAAATACATCAACACAAATAAGCAAACTATTTAGCTATAACTATTAAATAAAATGTAATTCATAAACACAATTAAACTTTGCATCACAGTATCATGGGTAGTCACTCAGCAACTACCCACAGGAAGGCCACATGAAGAGTTTGAAGAGAATTATCAGCAGGGTATCAGGTATTTGAGGGTCAGCACCTTCTTCAAACATGACAGGATGATCCCTCAGTATGACATAAAGCTCAGGTGAGCAAGACCATCTAAAGGCACAGCTGATCAAAGCTCAAAGCCTAATCTCAAGTGACCAAACAGCAGCCGTGTCTTCATGAGACTCCTCAACCACACACACACGCACACACTACTGTCTGGGTCACTCAGTGAAATGAACTCCGCCTGGCACTCAGGACAGACAAATCCTATTTTTCAGGTAAGTCAAGCACCTTGATGAAGATCAGCCCAATGGATCCTGTTCTAAGATGAGATGAGATGATCTGCCTTATTTAAATCTGCTGGCTAAGTCCAACCAGATGCCGACCACAAGCCTCTTATACACCTGTGCTTCAAGCTACATATCCATTTAAACCATTCGGCGGCCGATCTTCAGAAGGCATTGATATACTTGGAGTCTAATTAAAGAACGAACTGGTATTTTCAAATAAAATAATCAAAATCAAAATAAAGTTCAATTGCTCAGTTGTTCAGAGAGTTTGTCAATCTTCAGAAACTCTCTCTCACTGTGTGTCAGAGAAATGTGTAGTTATTGAAGTTTTCGAGGAACATGGTTGAGAGCCATGGTTCTAAAGGTTATTCCACAACTCTTCTTTGAGGGACCTTTTGCCCCTTTTCCACCAAGGCAGTTAAAGTGCTGGTTCGGAGCCAGAGACTAGGTCCAAATCAGTTTGTTGTCTTTTGATAGACAAAGCACTTGCTATGAACTAGGAAAAGTGGTAATTAAGAAGCTCCAAGACATTCCTGGTCTAAAAGTAAGGCTTTGTTTACAGAACAATGATGTAGCCATTTTGGTGTGCATTTTTAAAAAAAGTTTCACAATTATATTAACAATGTTCTCAAAATTATATGTGTTTACACATTTACAAAAACTGACAAAAATACTGTATTACTTAGGTCAGGGCAATATTTGGTCACCTAGTTAGTAAACAGTACTTGTAATGAAGTGACCACACTGTCAGGGCCTCGATGCTGGTGTGTATGTAGAAATTGTCATGTGTTTATGATGTGTCTCTGCTGTTTGTTGTAATGGGAAGTAAATGCACATGTTGCTGAGGAAGAGTTAGCAACACATGAGCAACAACAACACTGGCTAAGCATAATTTGGCCAAGCCTGTTTAAAATTCTTGCTGCCTTAAATGTATTAGTTGAATCAAATTAACTTTTCTAATCATCTCAAGTTACATAAATCAACCTGACTAAAAATATTAAGTTAAACTTTAAAAAACTTAGTTGAAACCTGATTAACTTGTTAAAGTTTAAGCAACATAAAAATATTTGTTGACTTGACTTTTTGTCATTATATTTTTTTTTACAGTGAAGGAGTGCCAATCCAGAGTGGAAGCAAATGGATAGATTTTGATAAAAGATTACCAAAATAAACCTTTTATTCCAGAGAATTAACTTGCACTGATTTATTGTTCAAGACTAGTAATGTGTGTTAGCAAATAAACACTGCACATTTTGATTTCATGCAGACTTTAAAACCTTTACATTATGTTTGGTCTATTCCAAATACATAGAATTCTGACACAGAAATCATCTTTAGTTCAATTCGTCTCATTTCGTTGTGGTCGGATGAGAATAAAAAATGTGAACACACTTGAGAGACATGTTGTCTCAGATTTTTATGCCAAGTAGATTTAATAAGAGTATTTAGAAGTATTGTCGGTTCTGTGCTGCATCCTTGTCACTGTTTGGAGATTTTCAACATTTTTGATTACACATTAGCCAATTCGATCAAATGGCTTGAAGTTTAATAGTTGCAGAGTTTGGCATCGTCCCTAAAGTTTAGTCATTGATATAAACGTAAAAGCTCAATATTATTTTAAAAGAATACCTTAGCCATTAAAACAAACTATAAGGTTTATTTTTGCATCAGCTATTACGCACAACATTTTAGATTTATGCTATTACATCTATAATTCGTTAAATCACTAGTTCACTACCAAATTGGTTCACGTCCAAAATGTCATCATTTTCCATTTGTTTGTGAAATAGTTCATTTTAACTTGGATTTTTACTTGTGATTACATTGTGAAATTTGATGTCATAAATTTCAAAGGAGTGGGATACAGTAAAGTGCACTGAATTTACAGTCTTTTGTTTTTCGATATTTTTTAAATATAAGCAATTTTCTGTATCACGTAAAACCTTTTTGCTGTTCAATTTATTTAAATAAAGTGGAAAAAGAAAATGCACAAAGAAAATTAATGTCACCATACACCAGCCATCAGCTGCCCTAATTTCGAAATAATGACACCTGGGGGACAGAGTAAAAGCCATATCGGTCAACCTTTTTTTTTTTTTTCATTTGTATAAATTATGCAGAGTCTGTACTATTGAAGAAATTCCTGTCCTCCTACCCTAAACCTAATTACACTTGAGGCCTAAGAGCTGGACCATTACAGGGAATGTCCAAACTTCAGTCCTTATAAGTCAACGGTACTACACAGGACCCCCGCTGAAGAAAGTGTCCACTTCATGCCCAAACAAACATATTGCATCTCACACACTGTTTTCCTGCTCAACCTCTTTCTCTCCGAGACGGCTTCTCGGCTCTCTCTCTCAATTTCTCTCCATCTCCCAGATGACAGCAGTCTGATCATTCACCCTCTTGTTGAACTGCTCTTGGGTGCCGGGCCGGTTTTATAGCAGTCATGGTTGAAAGGCTTTTATACACTGAGTGAGATAGCACTAAGGTGCAGTCATCAGGGGCTTAGGAGAGCGAGTGAGATGTGTCCATCAACAAGAAACGCACATGCATTCACACACTTGTTTGGTCTCCTTCTATAGAAACCATGAGAGTGTCCAAAAATATGCTTGCAAAAACCTTTTGGAGGATTTCTGTAAACAAAGCAGAGCCACAGAGAGCATCTCAGCATGGTAAGGATATAAAAACAAATAAAGCATATCTCTGTGTGCGTGTGTGTGTAAAAGAGTCCATTTGCGTAGGTCACTCAGGCCTCAGTGTTATTCTCAGATGGCAAACTCACTGACTGAGTAGACTGATATGATCAATGATGTCTTTTAAAGTCAACATGAATGGCTTTTACAACCAGGATATTGAAACCAGACATTTAGCAAGAGGAAAAATTCCATTGGGGTTTGAGTAGATCATGGAAAGTGGATGTTACATGCAAGGATGGAGAGAGAGAGTGTGTGTGAAAACAATGCCTACAATATCTTTGGCTATACTGTTGGTAGTTGGTATTGATAACTGCTATTGAGTTGGTATTGATAACTAACAATAAATCAATTAATAAAATATACAAATAAAAAAATACAAATAATATATGTACAAATGAGCTAGCATGTAGTTTTATTTTAATTTCTACTTAGATTTAATTTAGTTGTAGCCATTTTATATCTCAATATATTTTTATTATCTAATATTTATTCGTTATTTCATTTGTACCATTTTTGAATTAACAAAATTTTTTTTTTATTACATTTTGTTAATTTTGTTTTTTAATTGAAAAACACTTATTTAGACGCTCATAAAAGTGCTACAATTAAAAAAATTATTACTACTACAATCCTAATAGGTTGTTTCCACCCATATTTGGTTAAAATATGTACAAACACGGCAAAATTAAATTAAAATACATTTAACTGAAAGGTTGGGTTTAATGTTTGGGTAAAATATGAACAAATTGTCATATTATTGCTGAGTAGAAACAACCAATCATTTGTTAGAGTGTATATACTGTAATAAATAGTGCTAAAATAACAATGGCATTTTCTAACAGCTCAAACAGTGATGTAAGCCAAAATTATTTTATTATTTATTTTATTTATTTTATATTAGCCAAAAGTTTTTTCTGAAAAGTTACACTTGAAATGACAATCACAAACTAGAATGTTTCTCACGTGAATCAATGTATGTGTCAAGAAACAAAATTGAAATTAATTTAATCTTCAATTTAACTATGTTCTTTCCAGCAGTTTCCCTAAATAGTATGAAATCAGTTTGGAATTTGCTTACGAATTCCTCTCATGGTAGTAGTAGGGCTATATTTATTTGTGTGTGTGTGTGTGTGTGTGCCTTAAAACAGGAGGGCTGATGAGAAAGTGTGAAAGGGAGCCCCAATTATTAGTGCTCTGAGGTTAGCCTTTAATAACATACAGGGATGTAAACACATCATTAACGCAGTAATGAGAGGAGTGGGTTTCAGGGGAAGGAGGAGGGAAGGCAGCCGGAGAACCCGAGTAGATGGGCACGAGGGCACAGGGGCCTCACCAGGGTAAAGAGAGAGTTTGGGGGCACTGAACCTCACCTCTCGCTGCAGTTACAGAGTCATTAGAAGCAGAGAAAGGGTGTTTGGTGTGCAACCCGATGGCACACTACAAGTGCATGGTGCCCTGTTGAACGAGGGAGTGACTTCATACACACACAAAACATTGTCGCCTGGATATTATGATCCAGTGCCTCTAGTGGGCAGTGCACACAGATAAATCAAACTAGTGATGGATCATTCTTGAACAAATCTTAATGTGACTCAGAAAAGTCATCTCAGGGACTGATTCATTTATGTGCAACATCGTATATGTTTTGTACAGGAAAGAGTAAGAGATTAGCTCGTCCAATCTCTGGCAGTGTTTCCCCTAGATTTACATCTTTGGGGGAAGGGGGCAGGTGTATCATTGCTACTTAAAATGACAAATATGATGCCGTCTTTTCTCAAACTTTCAGCAACATTCCACACGTTCATGGCAAATGCATCGCTCATTCAATTTGACTCTATTCATGCATTTGCATTGATTTCGATTTTATGTAATTTACTCGTGCAAATACTTGATTCCGTGTTTGGTTTCGCCTGGCTCAGCAGATTTTTTTATTTGATGTTCATCTGGTTCACGACATATTTTACAACACACTCGCTGGTGGGAGTGCGCTCACTTGTGTGACCGTGCATTGGAGCAGAATTTCACTGCATGCAATATACAGAGAGCAGACAGAAATAACATGACGTCATCTAAAGAGGATAAATAAGATGAGGCTATCTTGTTTGTTTAATACAAGAACAAACTATAGGCCTGCCCTGCTCTGTCGGAGGGATCCCTAAATGATTTGTCTCAAAAGATTAACTAATCCAGTGGTTCTCAATCCTGGTCCTCGAGGCCCTGCGCTTTGCACATTTTGTATGTTTGTCTTACCTCTTCATAGGTTTGTTCCATTTGACCGTAAGTGCGCTGCAAAGTGGACATTACAAGACATTCTGCCAGAATTCCATGATTTGACAATTTATATAATTCAAAGGCTAAAGTGTGCAAGATGTGAATTCAATAATAACATGATTACGGCTAAATAACACTTTCACACTACTGGAAAAACTGAAAATGATGTAAACAGTGGTGTAGCGCAAATCTCATCACAGTTCCTTCTTGGAGCTCTCTTCTAATGAGCTGGTTATCTAAACAGGTGTGTTAAAAAAAAAAAAAAAGAGACATGCAAAATAAGCAGTGCAGGGGGCCGCAAGGACTACAATTGAGAACTGCTGAACTAATCAATTGTCTTTCCAGCTCAGACTGCATATAGGTTAAACTTCTGGTGCTGTCACATGATGAACAAACCATTTGAAACCCAAGACTTGAGAAATTAAAAATTCTTTTCTGTTCTCAGACTGGCACAGGCTGCAAAACCTCAGCTTATGGAAATCTGATGTGACAAAATTACCAGAAAACTTCCAGAGGAAGAGGTGAAGTGAACTAACAGACTGCATATCCTGGATATCCAGGTAAACAATGAATTAATCTTTTCTGTTTCTTTTAATTTGTCCATAGCTACATTATAGATTTGTTTTTAGCGCTTTTAGCTTTTCAGCGCTAATTAACATAACAATTTAATTATATTGTGCTGAAATGAACTAAATGATCTCCAAAAAAAGATTTGTTTCTATTGCTGAACGAGACTCAAATGTCAAGTGTCTGTAAAATGATCAGAACTTCTCATCACTAAATCACACTATTCAACCACAAAACTGGTGTGGATTGTAAAAAAAAAATTAAAGAAAAAAAAAAAGAAAAAAAAAGAAGCTCTATTGAGTATGTGCCTAGTCATACAAAAAAAGAGCCGTACATAGCTGAAAGAAAAATAAATTTGCCCCTCGGACACCCAGTAACCCTTTTTGTACTTGTGCCGTGAGGAAGGCTAAACCAGAACTGGTCAATTACGGCCAAATGAATAGGAGCACGGTTGTTTCAAATGGATGTGGGTCCAAGGGGCCGATTCGGGCTCTGGCAGAGGGCATCTAGAGAATGGCCGGGGTCCCTCGCTTTCGCCTCTGCTTATTTTGAGCCGTCAGATAGATAAGAGTCCATACAAACGCAGAAGTTCAAAGCAGCCCAATCAGAGCTGGAGATAGAGGTTGCGATGCGGGGCCCGTCTGGGTCACACTCACACATTGAATACGGCAAAAACATTTCAGCTCTGCATTGTACATGTTGAAATAGGCTGACAGCGGGGACCAGACGTGCGTATGTACACCTATGGACACGTACACACACACACACATACACACGCAGAGTATGAATTAGCATCGCTGTGAACCTTTTGAGGCTTTATCTCTGATCTTAGCCCTTTGGTTCTTCAATTCTTTAAATGGAAGCGAGAAGTATTTACCTTCTGGAGCAACAGGTTGCCCGTGTCGTCCGTCAACCGGGATGCTTTGATCAGAATATAACAGTGAAGGATGATGTTCAATCATATGACTAAAGGTTGGTTGTTCACGTATGAAGAATTTTTTAAAAACTTGCCATTTTAATAGCAAGGACCAGTAGGATTAAGGAGACGGGTTCAAGATGCTATCTGAAGTTTCAATGGCTCATCAGCTAAATACTGAAAGAGTTTTTTTTAACCATCTGAAGTCTGGGCTTTTGACATGCATCCATAAAGGAAGACTCCACACCTGGTGCAACCATGGTACAGCAGCAGGGCTCTTTTGACTATTACACCACAATGAGAGTATAGTTCCTAGCAATATTGGCTTAGAAAATAGTAATTTTTCATTTTCCGTCGGTCTTATTACTTGGTGTAACTACAGAAGACAGGAGCTTTAAATAGGAAAATCATCAAAAACATTTTTTTAACCAAAGTTTCTACATTTAATAAAAAAAAAATGGTCCAAGTTTAACTCTAGGAGATCTTTTTCAAATAAAAGTGGAGTGTCCCTTTAACGTCTGAGCTTTCTCCGTTTCTTATACATATATTAAAACTAATAATATGCAAACAATCAATAAAAATAATATGCAAGCAATCAATAAACTTAAGCCACTGAAACAAGGCCAAAACAACAAAAATCATTACACCTGTAGTATAACACAGTTTTTATGTGTACATTAGTATACACGCAGTTAAACGCATGATGTTTTTTAAGGTTCTGTAGAATAAAAATAATAGATATTTTAAGATTTGTTAAAGATTGAAAAGATTGAGGCTAAAACTTATGGTAAATTATAAATTACAGTAAGTAACACAGATGTAAAACAGAGGAAATATTTGAACTAGAGGACAGTAGAACTAGATAAAACACAATAAAACGATATATATTAATTTGAAGATGCACTAAAGATTTGTTATATTAAAACTTAAAGAGAATCGTAAATGATGGCGAATTAATACAGATGAAAAACAGGGCGAATGTATAGTGCAAATAAAAGTTGTGCGCTTTGAGGCTTCCTAAAAGCATTATATAATACAGTTATTAAATTGTTGGTGTTTTTAAAGAGTAACTTTAGAAGCGTCTGCAGCTCGCATCAAGCACTCCAAAAAAGAAATTTGCTGTTCATTTCTTTAAAATGAGCTAAAACAACAAAATTCTTGAGTTTTTTTTTGGGCCAACTTAATTGTTTGATGTTCAATCCACTTGAATTTGCAAAAACTAATAAGTTAACCTTATTTCTTCATGTTGTCTCAACACTAATCAATTGTGTGGAACCCAGCAATTTTTACAATGAATCTACAGTATGTAAAATAAAATGCAAAAAAGATACAATAAAAATAAGAAATTACTAGCATGCACAACTAAAGATACAACATCAGCAGCTATATTTTTTTTTAAAAATGAAAGAAAAATAATGTTCAGTAACTAATTTGATAACAATATATTTTGCAACATGCAATTTAAAAGACATTAACCGAGATGTATAATTAAATACATATGTAAAAATAACATATAATCAGACACTCAACAGATGAAGCTGTCTCAGCCAATGAAAGTGGCATGGATCAGAAACAGTGTTTTCTGACTGAATCTCATAGGATTGTATCAGTATTTCATGTTTGGTTGACATGACCACTGGCGAGACGCTCAGACCTAGTCCTAGTGTGTCCTATTCTGTCTATTGTCTGGCACTGGATCCGCTCCTCTGAGCTGACAAATACAGGCAGACAGTGGAAGGTCATGTGAGGAGTGGGAGAAAAGGCCTTGTCAACATGTCTGGATAACAATAAGGGTGTTTGACACAGGATGTGCTCAGAGGACAGACAGGAAGTGTCCTTTTGACGACTCGCTAATCGTATTCAGACTGAGAGAAAACAGCAAAACACATTCAGATGTAAAGATAAACATTTCGGGGGAGCGTAAACTTGTTTTTCGAGGCACAGGCTGCATTTTTTGTTAACACACAGGTGAGAAAATGAAGCTGAGATATGAGGACGCGCTGCAATCATTCCCAGAGAAATGGGAACCTGTTTATTTTCCAAGTTGTATTGTGTGGAAAATCATCAATGTCTGCATTGAGGCGGTGAATTTAGAAAATACCAAATTTAAATGTGAAGTGTGTCTTTTTTTTCCTTGTCAAAATACTTTTTCCTATCGCCGTGTATTGTGTTGAAACAGATAGAAGTCATTCATACAGTAGGTTGATTTCCTGAACACTGTAAACAACGAGATGTTTTAAAACACTGCAGTTTGCCAAATATATCCATCTTCTGACCCAAACGCTTTGAATCAATCAATATTTCTAAAAACATTGTTTGGTACATTGGTCACAACTTCTTTTTAAACTGAGGCAGATTTATACTACCTACATGCAAGATTTATTTTTTATTTTTTGTTTTCTTTTGAACACTTTAATACAACAAGGATACCTTAAATGGTCAACTGTGAAATTAAAGTTATTTATACTCATTTACATTTAAAATAAATGCAGTTCATTTGTATTCAATACTAAACTAAATTTGCATGTTAGAATGAAAAAAAAAAATAACTTGCTCTATATTGAAGGGACAGTTTACTCCAGACATTTGAATTTCTATATCATCTACTCACACTTCTAACCTTTTAAACATTTCTTCTTCTGTTAAGCACTAAACAAGATATTCTGAAGAACATTGGAAAAAAGCAGCCATTGACATCCATAGTTGGAACAAAAAATATTATGCAAGTCAATAGACGATTCATTCATATCTTCATTTGTGTTTAACAGAAGAAAGAATCTCAAAGAGGTTTGGAAAAAGTGGTAAATGTCAAAATGTCATATTTGGGTGCACTTTAACTCTTTAACTTCTTGTTTTTGATCTGTTAAATAAAATTAATTTCAGATTTGCAAATCACATTTGCATGGATATTCTGGTTATGACAGCACTCTTATGATATTAGTTAACTCCATCATTATTTGTAAATATGCAAACTGACTAAGGGCATATATCTTGAATGATGGGTAATGCTTTCTGGATTCATTTTTAGCTAAATTATTAAAGGGATAGTTCACACAATAATGAAAACATTCTCACTACGTTTTCACCCACAAGCGCTTTTAAACCTTTATGAGTTTCACAAGATGATATTTTGAAGAAAGCTG
>CAIGQV010003909.1:24712637-24725105 GCA_903798115.1 Danio jaintianensis
ACACACACACACACACACACACACACACACACACACACACACACACAGAATGCTGAGGAGGAGGGTGTGTATTTGTGTGACTTTGCAGATTTGAGTAGTTGAGGGCAACAAATGTGCGCAATCCACAAATATATTCTGAATTCCAGAGTGAAAACCGAAGTGCAATCGGCTGTGAGAGGGAACATACACACACACACACACACGCATGCACACGCAAACACACACACACTTAACCCCACACAGAGACAAAGGCACAGTTGAGCCTTAGGATGCTGTAGTAAATATAACACTGCTTGAAGTGAAGTTGTGTTGTGGGCTGTGTCCACAGGTGTAAACACACAAATACTGTACACACACAGGATAAGGGAATATTAATGCACTGGGCTTACTGAATACTGCATAGAGTTTACATTGCATGGAAATGATATAAATAAATGATGTGTAAAACTAAATAAAGCTTACAGAGACAAATGGTTCAAACAGTGTTTTTTACTCTGGAAAATATATATTTAACAATTAACTGAATTGTTATTTTTATAATGTAATAATAATAATAATAGTAATTATTATTATTGCAATTAATATTATAATAATATTTATTTATTTATTTATTTATTTATTTATTTATTTATTATTGACTTCTATAGGTTTATAACAACAAAAAGACATAAATAACAATATGTAACCCCGGACCACAAAACCAGTCATAAAGGTCCATTTTTGGAATAAAAAAGCTTCCCATTGATGTGTGGTTTGTTGGGATAGGATAATATTTAGTCAAGAATTACTTTGAAATGTAGAATCTGAGGGTTCAAAAAAATCTAAATATTGAGGAAATCACCTTTAAAATGGTCCAAATTAAGTTCTAAGTTTTGATAAAATTGTAGAAGGAAATTTTAAGAAATGTCTTCATAGAAGATGATCTGTACCATAATATCATAATGATATTTGGCATTAAATAAAAATTGATCATTTTGACTGATACAATGTATTTTTGGCTTTCCCCATATATCTATCTGTGCAACATAAGACTGGTTTTGTGGTCCAGGGTCACATATATAATACATAAAATAAGAAAAAGATCATAAAAAGTATCTGCAGTTGGTGAACAGTGGTGGAAGAGTGGTAAACCAATGACCTTCACGGCCAATCACAGTTAACTCTGTTGAGCATGTGAACACAATGGCCAATCAGGTGTTTAAGTTGCATTTGGAACAACACTAAACTCATACACTACATAACTGAGTATATTAGTGCATAAGCGGATGCGGTATATAGTGTGTCATTTGGGACGCAACTACTGAAATAATTTAGAACTAAAACTTGCCTTGAAGCCCTTATATTATATCCAACTCAATTAATAAAGGAACATATTTTAAGACACAAACTGTGAACTACAAAAAATCCAATTAGCTTTAAAATATAAAGCCTTTAAAATTACAATTTTTGAACCTACAACAGTCAAATCAGTTGATTGATTTGCGCTGATATAATAATATTTTCTATTTTTAAAATTGCCTTAAACTTTAACTGAATTGAAATGTACATTAAATTCAATTAGCTTTCGGTTTCAAGTGACCTAACAGAGGCTTCAACGTCTTCTTAACCTGAGACCAGAGTGTGTGAAGCTCCGGATAATGAAGAGAGAACACCAGCAATCCTTCAGTCTCGTCCTTTGTTCCCAACACACACACACACTATTTCTGCCCAGGAATTACAGAAAAAGCATTAGAGGGAAAAAAAAGAGGCCAAAAACAAGTGCGCCATAGGGTGAGAGTGGCCAAGGGAGAGAGCTGTACTCCATATGACCACTTTAATGCACTAAGATGTTGTTGAGCAGGAATATTATTGATGTTTCTGTGGCAACACGGACTGAAGCTGAGGATTATACTCACAACACTCTTGAGAGAGAAAGAGAGAGAGCAAAAACAAGAGGATGAGTGAAAATGAAACAACTAAAAGGGCACCGGAGGTGAGGAGGGGGATGGAGAGAGAGAGGGAGAGAGAGAGAGAGAGAGAGAGAGAGAGAGAGAGAGAGAGAGAGAGAGAAAGGAAAAAAGGTACAAAAACAAAAATGGAGAGTGTCCCCTCAACACAGAGATGTCATGGTGTGTTTGAGTGTGTACATGTTCATTTTGAGAGTTTAGGTTTGTTTACCAAATATAAAGCTGTTTAAACTGTAACTACATTTGGAACTTCTAGTTTGATGTCTTCATTTGCACAAATAGACACTGATTCTTAAATACCGAGATCACTTACTTTTTATGAGAAACACACTTCCATCTTTAAAAAGACTGTCCATTTTACCAGGAAATTCAAATAATAAATAACTTTTGATGCTCTTTTTGTGAGTGAATGTGATCATTTCTTAATTTTCACGTACAAAACAAAAATGGACACTTTTCACATTTTGAGGTTTTCAGTAGCGGAAGTGGTCATAGTTGGGTAAACTTACAGCGCAGTGAATGGGAGAGTACAACAAATAATTTTTTTACAATCCTATTTGCTGAAATAATAAAAGAAAAAAACTCAACGATGGTGTTATCAAGACTTTCAGAAAAAAGGAAAAAAATGTGTGAGACTGATGACGACAGCCAGAAGAGAGAACAATGTCAAATTTACTGTCCTGCCCATACACCCTGGATTTGAAATGCCTTGCACGGTAATTTTTATTTTATTTTTTTAGTAATTTCTTGCAAAGATGATATAACATATACATAAATACAAATAAATGTTCATGCTTTAAGATGCTGACGAAGGTGTCATAACAGTCTTGTGAAAGGGGTCCATAAGCATGAATGAACAGTTCAGAGGTCTGTTGCACAAAGTCAGTTTGGAGTTTTACCCAGGTAAGTTCAGGTTTGAGGAAACTCTTATGTTTTCAGGCTCAAGAAGATTTTGATCGGGTTTTGTCACGGTCATGGTAACTTATAGTACACTGGACCAATCAGCTGAGAGAAAAGTGACATACAGATTTGATGCAATAAAACCGCTCCCTATGCGTCAGTTTGTTCAACTCGTTTTGTGCAACAGGCCTCTACTCTTATAATCTCTCACTCGGCGTTTCAATGACAGAAAAACAACAATAAAACTGCACCAATGGCAGAATAATTAAGAAGCTATTGTGCGACCACATGATGTTGCACCTCATTAACATGTGAGTGAAGGAACATAAATAATAATAATAATAATAATCACACCATCGGGTCAGTGTCAGTCTGGCTAGTTGTTTTAGTGTGTTCCACACATCGCCTCTCTTCGGGTTAAAGTCGAATCAGCCAAACTCAGCATGTACAATTGGTGTCAGTCATTGGCTTAAGAGATCACTGCTGAACAACCAATCAGAGCATGAGAACAAGAACTGAAGTGACATAGTCAAGTAAACAAATCAAGTTAGGAAGGAACACAAAGAGGCCGGCTGTAATTTAGCTACATTTCTCAAATATTTGCAAATGATTTGGATTATTAGATTATCAGGCATATTTTCACATGCAAATCCCTCTGTGGTGAGTGACAATTACTGTGATAATGGTGCTTACACTTTATCTGTGCGCATTTTATGTTCCGCTTTCTCTTTGTGGAATGAGAAAACAGTCTACTGCCACCTGCAGGTGCGGAAAAACACCTTTTCGATTGGTTCATCAGTCAATGGTTTCCGCTGTCAGATGATAGGGAGCTATGACCACAGGAAATGACAAGGGCGGAAGAAAAAACATTGAAGTCACAAACACTGGTGATAGCGAGTTATTTACAGTATTAAAAAGTTGGATTCTCATGCAGATCAAGTGCTAAAATATGGGCTGGTACTAGTTTCAGAAAGTTTTTTTGAACATGGCTCTAGCTGACATCATTAAAGGTGGAACTCCTTATTTGACTTCTCATGGTAGAGCAGCAAAAGCGAGAGCCCATCAACGCACTCCACTCAGGATGAGGATGTCACGGCAGTGCATTTTTGGTTGTAAATAGAAGAATATATTCTTCAGGCTGTAGTCAATCGCTAAGCATAAGCTATTAACACAGTAGATCTGCCCACAGAATGCCTTCAAGCTGTATCTTTCTCTTATTAGTATTAATAAACTAAAAACCTTTCACAGAAAAGATGGATGCAGCACTGCTATACACAGTCAGATTAATATGAGATTGGGTAAAATGAGCATGATTATATTTATTATTATATTTTAAGTCATTTAAAGGTAGCCTTTAATACTATAGTACTGTGCAAGTAATGGTGATCGTGTTACATTTTACAGCATAAACTCAGATAGATCTTTTTATGCTTAAAAAAAATTGTAAATACAGTTGATTATATTTACAGACAGAGCTACACTTTGTTACGTAAACCACTGTTTGTTGTCTTCCTACAGCTTTCGAAAAATCCCAGGCCATCAACTCTCCCTTCTCTTTGCCTCCATCAATCAAATTTACCAGCAAAATGATCATCTGTTCAGGATAATCTTGGCTTAAGCCATCTCTCGAATTACAATAGCACCACTTTTATTCATCTATGCCCTAAAATGGTTGTGTGAGAGTTTGTTAATGTACACGGCTGGTGTCCCGCTGCATTTGCATAATTGTATGGTATTACTATACAGTCCAATCCACATTTAGAAAAAAAAAAATTATAGAAAGATATAGATACATCTATATACACATATAATACGATTATCTTCTAAATGTGATGAAAAAATGCCAATATCATCTCCAAAATCCATTTTCAGAATGGCCAGATAATGGTATTGTAAACATCCATCCCTCTTTATGTAGGATTTGCAAAAGGCCTTTGTTTTGCCAGATGCTTTGAAAGCACTGCATGAACATTCGCTCTTTTTTTAGTTTATTTTAAAAAATTTTGATACTCCTCATTTGGTCATTGTCGAAAAACATGGTGGAAAAAAAACATAACTCATTTGTTTGATAAATGACATTGGCATTTCAATTATAAAACCTAATTACACACTCTCCAAAGATTGTTAAAAAACTCCCTCCCGTCCCGTAAACACCTGCTTCTCACATTACCTACATTTAATCTCCTCGCTCAAATTGTCCCCACACTTTAACTTCCAAATAAATTTGCTATTGCAAAACGCACTAATGTGCAGGAACAGACATCAATAAGACAGAAAAGCTCTGGGTAGTTTTTTTTTTTTGCTAAATAAATAGCACCATTCATTATCCAGATTAATACTTACGCTGACTAGCTTCCAATTAAAATAATTTACTCACATTGCCAATGAAATTTACAGGGGGAGCAAAACAAAATAGCAGCAGGAGGTTTACGTGTGTGTGTCTATGTGTGTGTGTAAGAAGCTACAGGCTGGGTATATTCTTAAATTGAGTCTTAAAGGCTGTCATGAGTCAAAGTGCTCTATTTAAAGCTGTATGAGAAAATACAAACACACACCTTAATCCAACCCAACAAGTGTGCAAAAAAAAAGAAAAAAAAAAGGCTGATGATTGTACTGTTAACAGGCCCAATGTGTTTCATTCGGTCCAGTTAATTCCAGCAGGAAAAGGACTAATGTAATCCATTCACCTCAATCGCTCCATTCCTTCCTCTTTCCCCTCCATTTGATATCAAAAACATCAACATGCTTCACTTCCAAAAATTTTGCAATCCTCAGTCTGACGACGAATGGCCAAAAGTCAATTTTAGGGTTGGATAAATAATTAGGCGACTGTAAAATATGGCACAGTTGACCAGGGTCCTTACAAAAATGATTAAATCATATTCATTTATATAAAAACATCTCTAAAATGTAAATCTACAAAACTGTGCTTCTCCTGGTCTGGGAGGTTTTATTAACCATCATGACTTAAAGCCTACCAGACAGTGATGTTCAACCACAGGAAAAAGCTTTTGAAAAAAACAACAACTGCAGCTCTGGTTCTCAGGCTGGAGTATTTTGGGGTCCATTTTCCTGTTTTGCGTTTGATGAAAATGTTGAAGCTGCTGACACCTACAGGTGAGAAGAAGAACCGCAAGACTCAAACTTTTATATACTGTTGTAGTGGTTTTCTCAGTCTAAAGTCTAAAGTAAATTCAGATCTGGGATACTATTGGCCTTAAAGATTAAAGTGGTTATTTTATGACACTTCCGAGGAATGAAAAACATTGCATTAAATGAACAGGTCTCAAAACAATGAACCTTCATAATTGATTTGTTGCTAGTTTTAAATTGTCTTTTTTTTTTTATCGCTACATTAATGGTGATATCCAAGGTTTAGTCTTTCAAAATTACCACAACATAATATTTTTTGAGAGTAACATTCTCTATAGAAGGAAGTTTCTCAAAGGTGTAGAAGTATTATAATGGAATAAAATATGTCTGTTAAGTAATGGATTTTGAAAAAATAAACAACAAA
The DNA here is from genome assembly GCA_903798115.1 of Danio jaintianensis. NCBI lineage: Eukaryota > Metazoa > Chordata > Actinopteri > Cypriniformes > Danionidae > Danio > Danio jaintianensis. Next base: position 24,719,001 of record CAIGQV010003909.1, read on the forward strand.
TTTTGTACAAGTCTGTAGTGTCTCGTCTGGCATTGTGAGAAAATATAAATAAAGGAAATATATTTTCTTAACCCAACATTAGGTTTAATTTTTTTTATGCATTTTGTTGTTTAGCAATTTTTTAAGCTAAAAAATTAAATCAAATTAAATGACTTCAAACTTTTGATCCTAAAAATATACATAACAACATATATTTTACATTGTCCATTTTTGCACTCTAATTATACATTTTAATACTAAGTAATATTAATAATGCACTTGTTATAGGGGTTAGGCTTAAGACTGGGGTTTGGCTTATAGGATTACTGTATGCAGTCATGCATAACATAACAAAGACACTAAAATAATGTACAAATAATACATTTTAAAAACAATAAAATACTATGTATTCTTTAATACAGTGTATGTAGCTTTTGATTTGTGAGTTCCCCTTAAAAATTTCAACTTTCTGCTCCAAAATAAAATGTAAATTTTTAAAATTGAACTTTTATTCAATGAGACAATGACTTTCATTGACATATTTAGCAGTTATATTGTCATTTAAGGTATAAAAACCAGACAATGAGCTTCTGATTCTTATATTTATTGAATTGTATAGATTTATTTCTTTATTTCTAATAGTAAAAGACATGTGAGAGTGAATGATAAAAGCAAGATGATAAAAATTATCAAGATCAGGGGCAAAAAAAAAAAAATATATATATATATATATATATCAAAGGAACATTTTAATGTTTTTGATTTAAATACATTTACAAATCTCTTATTATTTTATTTAGGTTCACTTCTAATCTGTATAAATAACTGCATAAATAAGATCCATAGAATGCTACACTGTACATTTTGTACATTGTAATATACAGTACACCACATAAATCAGTGGTACAATCCCTTTGAAAACTTTTTTTTTTATCAATTTCTCAGTTACTATAGACAATATATGTTGATGCATTTAAACAAAAGAGTTTAAAAAAACTGTTATATTCCTTAAAATAAGAGTGTGGTCACCGAACATCTTTATGAACAAAAATATTATACACTTAATTAAATTAAAATCTGAATTTCAACTATATTTCTTATGGTTATCTTGATTTTTCCTCTTCATTAAAATTGTATTTAATATTTTTCACTATATATTCAATATAGTGTACTCATGTTTGTACCCTGATCTTATAGGTTATTTAGTTAGATTAGTTCTCGATTAGCATCGACATCACAATGCGCACATCCACAATAGTCAAATCGCAGGATATGAAATGTTGAGTTGAGATTATAGTTGACCAGGAGTTGATAACATACATGATTTGTGGAGTCATTGCAAAGATTAACCATAAAGTTACTAAAAAGTTTTAATAGTTTTAATGGGTTTTAGAGCCTTTGACTGAGTGAGCATTTCAAGAAGAGATTTAAGAGATTTAAAGCATTTAAAGCACAAGAAATTATAATGTTTGAAACTTTAAGAAAGATTAATGTATTCATATATGTATTCTTATATATTCAAGATTCATATATGTATATATACGTATATGTATATATTTTACATTTGATTACTAAAATGCTGAAAAGTATTTTCATAAAATTTTGCATAAAATACTGAATTTAGCAAAAGAATTTAGCATAAAATACTGTGTATTTCATTTGTATTTCACTTGTGATTTAGTTTATTATATTTTTCAGATGCACTAAAATCATCCCAATCATCCTAAAATTACTAATTGTTTCCCAACAGAGCCATTCATTTCATCTGGTGAAAGAATACTCAATATTGCACTATGTATCGCAGAAAAATAATATATTGCAATGCCATTTTTTTTCCAATATCAAGCATCCATCCATCTATCCATCTATCTATCCATCTATCCATCTATCTATCTGTCATATTTAATTTAAGACAAAACATTGAGCTGTATTTTATAGCATTGTTTTCTCTTTATGCTTAAAAAGTAAGTTCAACCACTGTCATTGCCATCACAGAAAGCCATTAAACACAATTTGTGAACTAATAAGGGGGGGAAACCTGTCCAAAATCTGCAAGAAAAATCTGCATATAGTCCTATAACACAGCATCAGCACTGAGTGAATAAGGGGTTACAGAGGCCTTGCTGTGTATTATGTGAATCCAGTGTTAGAGCTGTGTTGGAGCGGATGGGGAACAGGCTGTTTGTGCAAACCCAGTCCTCATTCATGCAGGAAACCCACCTCAGAGTCACAATATCACCAAAATCCTGTCAGACTTCAAAATAAACGGCAAAACAAAGAGTCCAATTGCGTGACTGAAACAAAAAAAAAACTGTCTCACAATAACCTCGTCTTCTAAACAAGGCTTCATGAAAACCAAAATTCATCCGCTTTGTCCAGAAGATAAATTTAAACTTGCTCCTGAGTTCAATATCTTGTTGTGTCTTGGATGTCAAGGCCGCTTGATATACAAAGCTGACTTGTATATATTATCAATTTAGCTGCTGGAAGCACGAGTGTGGGCCAATTCTACAGCTTCACTAATCATCACTGTAGACTCAAACTGCTCAGATAGAGATGCACAAGTGTATACATGTATATAGAGTGCTTGATTTAATAAATAAAACTTTTTAGAGCAAGACTGCAATAATCAAAACTGTATATAGAGTAAATAATAATAATAATTTTGAAAAGATAATAACCGAAGGCTTTAAAATAAAAATGAAATGAAGTAAAAGTAAAATAAAAGCAAAAAGCAAAATAATTTTTTTTTTTTACAAAAATAATTAAAAATTAAATAAAAACTGAGCAAGGATGTATTAAATTAACCAAAAAAATCTTAAATTGTTCCCAGACTAGTTTTTCATTTCATAAACAAAAAATGTTTTATGGTCCCCCAGAAATTTAAAACTATAATTGTCAATACTGACAATGATAATGATAATATTATTAACATTAACTTTAGTGTTAACATTAATACTAATAATGTTAGCGAATTTTCATTAAATTAAATACAAATTTGTTTAGTATGGATGCATTAATCTGACAGCAAACATCATTAGCAACAACAACAACAACAACAATAATAATAATAATAATAATTATTATTATTATTATTAGCATCATTATTTTGAAATTAAATTTAAAAATAAAAAATTATATATATATATATATTCTGTAGTTCAATATCTTATTGTGTATAGGACGTCAAGGCCACTTGTATACAGTATATATATTATGAAATAGTCTGGTGGAAGCCTCAATGTGTGCGATTTATACACCATCACTGATCACCTCTATAGACTCAAAGTGCTCAGACAGAGATGCAGAAGTGCATGCATGTTTATTGAGTCCTCGATTGCTGTGCATTGTGTAAACATCTGCAGAAGCGCTCAGGCACTTACACACAGAGTATCTGTTGATTGATTTGTTTGTGTACTAGACTGAATGGGCTCTTAGTACGGAGACCTGAAGAGGACAATAAGCGAGCTTTGCTTTATGTGGAGAGCTTTTGAGGACAGGAATATTCACCATCAAACAGCTGTAGGAAAGTAGCTTTGTGGGTTTGGCGCATTATTGAATTCACCATGAAAATAAATGAATGCCTATGACATTTAGTCATGGTGAAATGTATACTAGGTTACAGAGTAAACCGTAGTTGACTTGTGCTTGTTGTTTTTAATCTATGGAAAGCAGCAGCTTTTGAAGTGGAGATGAGTATGTTTTTTGTTATTTTGGGGCTGTTGATGCTTATTTAAAATGATGAAATATATGTGACAGGAAATATTTGGGTTGCAGGCTGGACTCAAACCAAAATGTGAGCACAAGTGTGTCAAAAAAATGACATATAAAATCACCAAAAGTTGTAAATGACTACTGTGAGTGGTGCTTGGATATGAAGAAAATGCCACAGTGGTTTCTGAGTGGTTAATTGCAATGTCAGAAGACTGCACAAGCACATATCACAAGACGAAAGCAAATTAATCAAAGGCGGACTGTATCACTTGGACAGGTGGACTTCACTTCCTCTGATGCCATACAACATGACATGGTCAACACCTTTAAGAGATGGCAAAAACTGAGCCAATAGAAATAGAATAGAGCTAATTGCTTTTAAATGTCAGCAATTAGCAAATTATTCAAAGCAAAAAAAAAAAAAGACAAAATCAAAAAAGACAAAAATGAAAAAAAAAAACACAATGAAACAAGTGAAACTAATCAGAAAGCAACACTACAAAACAAAACAAATTTAAATACAAAAAGCAAATCAAAGAAAGGCAAAGCAAAAACGTTTAAAAGCAAAACAAAACAGACACAAAAAAACAAGACAAAACATTTTTTTTTATTTTTTGCAAAGCAAAGCAAAGCAAAGAACAAGTAAATCAAAGCAAAAATAAAAAACAAAAATACAAAGCAAATCAAAGCAAAGCAAAAAATGTAAAAGCAAAACAAAACAAAAAAGCAAAAGCAAGGCAAAAATTTAAAAACAAAAAAACAAAGCAAATAAAAAAAATAAAAAATAGAAAGACACAAAAAAAATAAAACAAAGATTTTTTTCTACAAAAACATTAAGAAGCACAACTGTATTCTGAGCACCAAACCAACTGTCACGGTTGGTGGGTGGGGAAAGGAGCGAGGACTCAAGTGCAGACAAAAAAAAATGAGGGTTTATTACAAAATAAATTAAAAATAAATAAATAAATAAAATAAAAAAGGCAAAAAAAACTACCCCGAGGGGGAAAACATTAACAAAAAAGGCAAAAACAAAAACAATATACAAGGAAACACCTTACCGTGCGCTCACACATGCAACAACAGAGACACAATGACAGAAAACGAGTGCTCGACTCGATAAAACTCAAGCCGAGCACAACATACAAGACATGACAGGACTAGTGTCTAGACTCTGCCACCAAAACAAGAATTTGCAAGACTGGAGTGGCAGAACCCTGACAAGAACCCTGACAAGAAACTACCACAAGTCAAAACAAGCAACATCAACAGACAACATAAGACAGGGAAGTGAACATGCAAGACATCATGAAGAGGGGGAGAGAGGGGAGCCAAGCCAGACCCAGCAAGACAAACAAGGGAGAGAAGGGAGGGCAAAGCCAGGGAGGGTCAGGAGGTTCAGGGACCCTGGCTGACAGGAAGGGCAGGGCAGCAGGAACGGGAGTCCAGGCTGGGAACCAGGAAGGAGCAGGAGGGACAGTCCAGGGCAGGACTGGAGGGACAGACAAAGGGCGGGACAAACCAGGGTGGGTTCCGCAGGTCAGGGACCCCAGCAGAGGGCCAGGGTGGAGCCGGAGGGACCGTCCAGGGTGGCAGAGGGTCACACCAGGGAGAAGCAGGAGGGATGACCCAGAGAGGATCGGTCAGGGCAGACAAGGCTGGAGGCCTGTGGGGAGCCGGCTGGGCTGGAGGCCTGTGGGGAGCCGGGTTGGGGCCGGCAGGGCTAGGAGCCGGGCTGGGGCCGGCAGGGCAAGACGTCTAGGTGGTGTAGGCAGGGCTAGAAGCCTGGGCAGCACAGGCACTGAGCTGCGCTCTGGGGCTGGAGCCGACACTGGCGGGTGCTCTGGGGCTGGAGCCGACACTGGCGGGAGCTCTGGGGCTGGAGCCGCCTTCACTGAAAAGCCTCCTTGAAAAACAAACTTGACTGGGCTGGCAGGAAAGAGCAGGGCTGGACACAACAGGACAAGGAAATATACGACGACGAACTGGCACAGGACAGCAGACATGAGGAGAATATAAGCAGAAATAAATTAACAAACAGACAGGTGAACAGGATAAACTAATACTGGGTTAACAAGGAGGGTGGGACTAGACAATAGACGGGAGAGCACATGACACAAAAGAAACAACACAAGCCATGTGCTCACATAAAACAAGACCAGAACACACAGCCAATGAGAGAACTCATTAACCACGTGTTCACAAAGCACAAAACTAAATCACACGGCCACAGTGTAAACACCGAGCCACGTGCTTAGACAACACCACAAACAGAACGCAAGACACGAGCACACGATAAGTGAAAACACCTAACCGTGCGCTCACACATGCGACACGTATGTTCCGATCCCAACCAAAACTGAAACCTACTAGACTGCAGCGCTGAGAATGAAACACCATGCCACGAACACAACA
>CAIGQV010003909.1:24730105-24774944 GCA_903798115.1 Danio jaintianensis
CTGACACCATTTAAAATGTAAATGTATATACTTTAAAAGTTTATATTTAAAGTTTATACAGCAAGAAGGTCGCTGGTTCCAGCCTCGGCTGGGTCAGTTGGCGTTTCTGTGTGGAGTTTGCATGTTCTCCCCGTGTTCGCGTGGGTTTCCTTCGGGTGCTCTGGTTTCCCCCACAAGTCCAAAGACATGTGGTATAGGTGAATTGGGTAGGCTAAATTGTCCGTAGTGTATGAGTGTGTATGGATGTTTCCCAGTGATGGGTTGCAGCTGGAAGGGCATCCGCTGCGTGAAACATATGCTGGATAAGTTGGCGGTTCATTCCGTTGTGGTGACCCCAGATTAATAAAGGGACTAATCCGAAAAGAAAATGAAAGAATGAATAAAACTATTTTGTTTAAATGCTAGGGCTGCACGGTGGCGCAGTGGGTAGCACGTTCGCCTCACAGCAAGAAGGTCGCTGGTTCCAGCCTCGGCTGGGTCAGTTGGCGTTTCTGTGTGGAAATTTGCATGTTCTCCCCGTGTTCTCGTGGGTTTCCTCCGGGTGCTCCGGTTTCCCCCACAGTCCAAAGACATGCGGTACAGGTGAATTTGGTAGGCTAAATTGTCCGTAGTGTATGAGTGTGTATGGATGTTTCCCAGTGATGGGTTGCAGCTGGAAGAGCATCCGCTGCGTAAAACATATGCTGGATAAGTTGGCGGTTCATTCCGCTGTGGCGACCCCAGATTAATAAAGGGACTAAGCTGAAAAGAAAATGAATGAATGAATGAATGTTTAAATGCTCCAAAATATATTGCCTATATTCACTGAGAAATAGATAAAAATATGAATTTTCAAAAGGGGTGTAGTGGTGTACTCATTTATGCTGTGCTTTTTAATTCATTTAGTTAGTTAGTTAGTTAGTTAGTTAGTCTACCAAGTATAATGTGCAATTTCAACATGAAAATTGATTATTTTATTTTACTGTAATTTCTATTGAAATTATCATTACCGCAATGTGTCCGTCTATGTCTTCTGTTGCAATTTAAACAAACGAACATAACATAATTAGAATAAAAACAAATGAATTGTTCTAATAGATTATTTTACCTGACAGAACAAATTATTTACTGAATATTCATGTATAATAATAATGAAAAAAGAAGAAAGATTATGTGTCCATGTCCAAATTTTAAAACACCGCAAACACCATTGTTTCCTTGTTCTCATTTAAATCCTATAAGTGGTAATTTTCAGTAAAAAAATCAGGACATTACAATCATTACATTACATTACACACAATATCATTAATACGCACACCCCAGGCCACTAAGTTTCCTAGGGAAATTACAACAATAATAATTCCAACCACCTGTAAATTAAAAAAAAAAAAATATTATTTAAATGGTTAATGATTAATTATTATTATTAAATAATAAAATAAATATTATTTTTGCATCTCAAGTAACTGTACATGACTGTTAATAATCCATTTGTTTTTTTAAATGTCAAAGTAAATTTGCTGCTTTAACAGTCGATTTTGCAGAAAGTTGCGGGAATGAGATTTTATTTTGTAAATGACGTTCAAAAAGGTGATAAATAGCAAGCAAAATGTTTAATTAATATTAACAAACGCTCCAGACTTTGTTTCTAAGATCTGGAAAAAAAGTTAATTTAAACATTTTAAAAATATATCAATTTAAATTTATTTGACATTTTTAAGACCAGGTTTTCTTGAGAATTTCAAATTCATCTTTAAAAAATAAATAAAACAGTATTTGTTATACCACCCTAAAACAGTCCCAATGCTCTTTTTGCCATTTAATTACAACTCTTCATATATGCGAGACATCCCCATTGACAAAACGCCTGTGCAGACATCCAAAGCTGAGAGAATGATTGTCCATCTGCGCCTCTGATCGATATCAGTGAGTATCAGCAATGCACTTGTCACCGAGACAGACAGAAAGCAACCCAAATGAACAGACGCTCCACTTGTCTTTTATGAGTCTGTACTACAGCTGTGCGAATGTGCAGCGGCATGTCTGTCTGCATCAGTACGAGAAGAGCGAGGTGTAAATGCATCATGTGTTTGTGTGTTTGTCTCTAATGGTCCTCGGGGGCAGGAGCTCCTCCATCAGAGGGGCATTAGCGAGTGCTGGGTATCGACGGGGCTCAGTGGTGATGCCACCCCCCTGAGGGTCACCACGCCCTCTGAAGTGTCTGGCGGAGCGACCTCTGACCCCAGGGCTGTTTGGCAGAGCTGCGTCCACTGCGACACAGTACTGGCCATTGATCTTCCACTGACACCAGGACAGCACTTAACACTCCGACTGTGGGAGTAATGGAGCCTGCCTGCTGTTATTACTGACCCTCTGTGTGTGTCTGTATGTGTGTGTCTGTGTGGCTTCTCTATCAATATTAATAATGAACTTCTGTATATCCAGACGAGCAGCTGAGTTGCTTCTCATGAGATTAATCTTTCTGACCGTTCACCTTCCTGCACCTTTACAAGTTTGTTAAACAGAGTCGGAATTTTTAAAGCGCGCTTTGAAAGTGAAACGTTAAAAAAAAGTATAACAATGGGTTTAGAAATACTTTGATGAAACTCAACCCACTTTGATGAAAATGAAGCCAATTTTATAGACCATTACATTTTATTGAATTGCAACATTTGTATAATCACATTTTTCCCCAACGAAAAAAATCTAATTCAAACTTTTCTTATTGCATGTATTAATTCGTCATGTAGTGTCTGACATGCAGCTTTTATATAAAAAGTGTTAAATATTACTATAAACAATTCATATGAACAGATAACCACAAAAAAAATAGTAAACACATTTTTAATTATGCTGAATATTCTTAATTCTTATGAAAATCATTCTAAACCTTTATACAACACACACACATACATTTTATTTGATGCCATATCAGCAACAATAGCTATTTTCATGGCAAAAACAACATTATGACTTGTTCTTCACTGATTTAATGCGATGTAGATGTCTGTTGTGGAAATGTGATTGTTATGAAAATGAGATACTGATAGGGTCCATAATGGTAAGTACATATAAGTACCTAAAAAGCGCAGTAGTGTACCTTGTCCAAATTTATAGTAAATACCACATGCATGTCTACAGTACATGCATCATTGAGCAATTATGCAATAATTCAGTACCACGGTATAAAATACAATTACAGTTATGATCAGATACCACCACTGTACCATGATACTACCACAATATGTTTTGCAATTGTTTAGACCGACTGACTAAAAACAAAGCCTACATCCACAATAGACTTCAGAAGAAGAACAAAAAGTGTCTTATATCAAGCCAACACAGGCAGAAGTTAGAACAATACAACAGTCCTTCCGTTCCACACCCTCTCAGTTTCTCTCTCATGGCCACAAGCTTGTGTCTGATCGCTTCATATCTGCAGCCCATCTCTTCATTATATACAGTAATAGCCTGTCAAAGCTGTGCATTCAGTCTCTCTAAATAACCCGCACCCACAGTTGGGCAATGTGCACGGTGCATGCACTGGCCAGTTAGAGCTCTCTCCCGGTGGCAGCCGGGGGCTAGCTGCTAAATGGAATGCTTCACCTCAATTGAATGGGAATCATTTCTCCTTTATTTCTCCATGTGCGTGACCTTGTCTTTCTTCCCCTGTGTGAGGTGAAGGACGCAGGGGGCTCGCCGCTGGCTGGTGGGGGCTTAGTAGAGGCTGGAGAGGGACATTAGAGAAGCGGTCTTTACCAGACGCGGGCCCGGAGCCCAGGTCACGGCAGGGGAAAGAGGCTCTTGAGTGATCTGATTGCCTGGTGCAGGATGCAGCAGTCCTTAGAAAGGTTGCTAATAGCATAGCCCCCTTTTAGTGAGCAGGACAATACTGGCTAATTCAATCTGATGCAGAGCTCTTGTATACACACAAGAGTACACACAAATGTAGACGGGCATTTAACTGAAGAGAAAAAGTGGCAGAAAACATGCGTGCTCCTACGCCAGCGCACACACACACGGTATAGGCGCATTCCTGCCGAGTTCGGTTTCATTGGTGCAAACGCTGCATCGCTATCATAGCTACGCGCACTGCAGACTGGAAACGCCGATGGCACTTGTTTTGAATTGATTGCTAAAATGCTGGGTTTTGTGCCACAGGAGAGAATGGACTTAAATGATTCGCATTGATTAGCGATGCCCCACTTTGGAGAATGCTATGGGTTTCGCAGCGAGGCCAACGGCACATCATCAGCATTTGCGTGCACGTTAAATTGAGAGTGAGTGAGTGATGGAACAAGTGCGCGAGATCAGATAGACTGAATTACCTCTTCACGCAACGTAATGTGACACTCCTCAATTAATATCTTCAACAGGAGAGGAATTAAGTATCAATTTAACAAGCTAGCCGCTGCAGTTTTAGCAAAACAGCGAGTCGCTTGACTGATTGGAAACACAACCTCATGAAGTTTTATAGAGTATAGAAGGTAGAATTACTTATAAACCAGGTGTTTTTGAACAAACAACAAGGGAACAGTTGTACAATCCGCTAAGGTCACCCGAACCAATTTAAAAGTCTGAGAGTGCCCCCAACTGGACGCACAATTAAAAAAACCTAAAACAATTAGAACTGAGACCACGGTATAACCACCACAAGAGGTTTAAAAATGGTCGATCCCTAAAAAAAAAAACACCTAAATAAACATGCCTTCTCTCCACAAGTATCCCTGTGAAGAGTTTTAGCAATGTGTTTTTCTCACTGTGTCAAAACACAGAGGTCATATGAGAGGCATTCACTGCCATTTCAGAGGCCCCAGGTAAGAGAGATGCAATTAGGACGCTAGCACGATCAATTAACCAGCTCTCCAAATCTACAGTAATTAGCTTCTCCATTGTGGAACAGTTGTAAAAAGCCACTTGGCAAAGCAGCGAAAAAGCATCGACTGGATTGTTTGGAGGGAATGTGGGTGTGTGTGTGTGTGTGTACGAGTATCATTATGTGCATATTTGTGTGGCACAAACTGTTATACAGACTAGAGTGTGATGTGATTGTGTGTTGGAGAAGGGGTGGGTGTTGGCAGGCTCTTTAACTGCTGTACTTACAAAACAATAGTGCGACTCTCAATCGGTGGTCAGATATGTGAAGATCACGGGTACAGTTGTGTTACATTTGAAAGCCTCTATTCTGAGACGGGCTTTACAGACACGCAGTTAAAAAGCTCAGTGGGGAATCTTGGCATCATCTGGCCACTGGACCAGCACTACATCAATCCCCCATAATCCTTTTGGGCCGGATGGGCAGGGAAAGGTGGGTGAAAGAAGCAGCTATGTCACCCCCCCACATTCTCCTAATTCTTCGTTCTGATTGGTTTGCCCACCCTCAATACGTTTTGTGAAGCATGAACCCCTGGGCTGGGACTAATAAATGACTTCTCCTTTCTGCTGAAGATTACATCCACTCATGGCTCCACCAAGACAATGAGACAGGAACCAACCTGCTGGAACAGAGGTGGGCCGCTCTGAGGTGGGTGAGAAGGTAGAAACGAGGCGCAGTGACCAAATCAGGATCCATTCACAACTTGCTCGGAATGTTTTGTCAGCCTCATGTTGTTCAATGTTCCTGTATGAATTTTTGTCTTCTCCGAAGCATAAAAGATTTTATTTTGAACAACGTTTTTCTCCATACAATGAAAGCCTTGGAGGTTTGAAACAAGTTGTGAGCAAGTACATGATGGCAATTTAATATTTTGGTGGGAATGGTCTCATTAAACCTGTTTATATTTTTATACCAAACACAAAACTCCACTTTGAGCATTTGTGGCGAAAGATATACAAGGACAAAAGGCAGAAGTGTTGAGCTGTTCTGTCCTGTCCTGAAAAGGTAGTGATGTGCAGCGGTTTGTAGTACATATGATAAACTACAGACAATAGGCAAGCCAGGCAATCATTCCGTTTCTACACAACTCCTCTGCAGCGTGACCCAAAAGCAGGGGGCTCGGGCTTCTTAATCTTGCTTCTCTTGCCAGGACAGGGATCTGGAGGTGTCATATTCCTGCAAAACATTCCTGCTCCTTTCGCTCCAAATGGCCGACGTTTTGTCGCCAGTGCAGGGCCCCTGTAATGAACCTGGGGGGGATCTTCAGAACTCAATGACTGGACGTAATTACTTCTCTCCTTTTCTTCGCTCCCTTTCTCCGCACTGGCTCTCCCTCCGAGCCGTACCGGCCCCCAGATTTCGGGCTGGCTGGTCAAATACAAAAGGCAGGCTACACCATGTCCAGCTGGGGGGTAGGAAGGGGTTGGAAAGGGGGAGTGTTCTGAATCTAGAAGCCTGCGATCAGCTGTGACAGAGACACTGAGCAACTCAGCACTCTTCGCTACAACTGGAATGGACAAAAATCAAACTAAGTTTAAACGTACAATCTTTGCTGCTAGGTCTTATTGATTCATTTTCCAAAATTTGTTAATTGTGATTAAGTTTATTAGACAAGGCATACATTTTTAATATTTGATACATCTCAGCTGACATTGGATATTTAATCGTTCAGGCTCATTTGCCTCATATTAACATTTAGATGATCTTTGCCAATAAAATGCTCAAAGTTTTTTTTTTAAAGATGAATAAATGAAGAATGATCTTTTTAAAATTTCAAAACATAATATAATTATATTTATACTGTAAACTATTATTATTAATTTATACTTAAATATGCAATTAAAGCAATAATCATTTTAATAATGTTTCTCACGTATTTGATGTTGTGTATAAGGTGTGTAAAGTGTCATTTGTGTATATTGTGTAATATGTGTAAAGCACTTCATTTCGTTTAATTTCATACTTCCCACATGTTCTAATGACAATAAAATTATTCTATTCTATTCTATTCTATCATAATAATAATCCATTTTACAATTAAATAAGAGATAAATGCATCTGTTGTTGTTGTTAAAAAATCCTATACAATGGGTTTTCATTTAAACATAAATATTAATTTAAATAATTGAAATAAACAAAAATCATTCAATTCAGCTCATAAAAATACATCTTAATCAAGTTAGTTCTATTAATTGTGTGACATACATGTAAACAAAGAGACAGCACTTTCAAACATATGTGTATGAGAGTCATTACACAGAGTGCTTTGCAGACAAACATACAATCAGACAGCGCACGTACACACAGACACACACACAAACACGTAGGACTTTTTTTTATGTTTTTTTGGAGCGCTGCCCAAGCTCTGAGTAAGAGGTGGCCATTCACATGCCTTGTTCTCCACCAAGACGCTAATCAGATAAATGATCTATTTGTTTTAAAACATCATCAAGTACATTAGGGCTGCTGGAGACCTGGAATGGTTGCTAGGCAAACAGAGGAGGGGGGTTGAATACAGGCGAAAGGGTGAAGACTAGCATTGAGGGGGGTCCATAAACGCACCAATGAGATGACAGAAAAGTGCACTCTGATGGACATGGAGAAATGGGAGACAAATTAACCACATGGCATTAATCGCTTACAAGTCCAATGGAAGCACAGAAACACACAGATGCACATTCATTCACAGAGAAACAGAGATAATGAGATGTTCTCTACACTCAAATAAAAGTACTTAAAAATAGCATATGGTTCTTCTGGTATTATTATAGATGGAAATGCATAGGGTGTTTTTTTCCCATTTTTTTTTAAATCCTAGTTTTTGCACATGTATACCATTGCACTACCATAGTATTTATGACGAATTGGTGTTTCATGTAAATATCATCTGATACAATGAATGAGTGTGTTATGACGTCACTACATGTAAAGAGATAAGCCTGTGAATATTAATTATCTTATTCTGATTTGCCTTTTGTTTTTTTTTCTACTAATTCATTTTTTATCTATTAATTATAAATACATGTAATTACATCATATATTTAACATAATGCTAGACACTTTCTGACTAGCCCTCAAAATTGTTGCTCCTAGGGGGTTTTAAACACTCTTTATGTGTTTTAAAAAATAGCAATATACATACATAAATGTGTGTAAAACAGCAGTATAAAGCTATAGAAGCTATTAAGAGACCACTTGGAAATTCTCAGTTTCTCTGGATTTAGTTAAAGTGTACGTTTGAGCAAAACCTCATTTTTGTTTTGTTTTCCAAACGACCGAATTCCAAATTGCAGAATATGTTTCTTCAGAATGGAAAATAAAATTATAATTTAAAGCATAAAATGGCAATTGGACAAAATAACAATTAAGACCATATTTTCATATTTTTAACCATGTTTTCAGACATGTTTTTATTTATTTTTAGACAACACAATACAACTGTTTTGCCTTCAGAAAAGTTAAGAAAGCAACATTTGGAAGAATAACATTTTTTATTCAAAAAAAAAAAAAACAATGACAATATTTTTTTTTTGAAATTTGGAAGAAATGTTATCTGATATTTACAGAATAAACATATTGTAAATATGTATATTGTAAATACACTGTAAAAAATGATATGATCACTTAGTCATGACAGCTTATGTTTTTAGTTAATTATAACTTATTAAACTAAGCTAACCATGTTCTAACTCAATTTTATAAGTTACGCGAGCTGTTTTAAGTCAGTTTAATATAACGTAAGTTCAAATATAAAAAATTTAAGGCAACCAGTATTTTTTTTACAGTGTACACTCCAAAAATGACTTTTGCTCCTTGTTCAAACTACTTATTTAATATGAGTTGAAACAACATAATTTCTAAGTTTTTATTTTTGGGACAACTTTATTGTTTTATGTTCAATTCATTAAAAATTGTAAAAATTAAGTTAACAATCGATTTGTAAAGGAATTGTGTGGATCCCAGCGAGTTTTACAATTTAAGTATATAAACACCCTTTAAACTCATTTAAGTAAAGACATTTTAAGTATCTCTTTTTATCACAGCTGTATACTTAAGTAAATTCAAAATAAATGTTAGTGATGTTGGTGAATTCAGTATATAATAATGTAATTAAATAAGAGATCCGTTGTTAAGTGTAAAAAAAGTGTATCTGTTGTAAAAAAAAAAATCCAGGCTAATTACTTCATACACAAATGAATACCCAAAAAAGTAATGCATGAGGGGGTAAAATGAGCACAAAACTTGAAAAATTGAGGGAAAAGCTTAATAATTGCACAAGTCTTGAGTGTGAATTTCTATGGTGTTATTACTTTCCTCACTCAGCCTCTCTCTCTTCTAATACCAGACTAGAAGGGACCTTTGCAACAAAAGAAAAAGTGTTACCTGGCTGCTAAGGTATGTTGGTAATTACTGTGGCATTACACCCTGCACAATGTCCCAGTATTGTAATTTTGTTCCTTCAGGGTTCCTTTATCACGTCTCTTAGCTCTGATACAACTCGCCCCACTGCTGACCCCTGTAGCCATGATTAAGAACGTTTGCTTTTATACAGAGAGGCAAATCCTTTTATAATGCCATCTTGCACATAGCCAGAAAAAGAACATTATGTTTTATAATAATGCTTCACATAATGACTTTAATCTGGGTCAGTTATTTATCATTCAGCACAGAGACTGGGTCACCTCTGGGTCACTCAAATACAGGCAATATTAATATAGGTGGCTTTATCATGAAAGCAGTTCTTGGCCTTTTATTTTGCTTTTTTAAATTAATATTTATTTATGTATGCATTTGATTATTAGAGTTTTGGAGTACATAGAGGGTTCAAAATAAACTTTAATTTAAATTAGTTTTATTATTTTAAAAAAATGGATAAAGCTTCAGTGAAACATAAAAAGAATAAACACATAATTGACCTTGTTTGAGGAAACAAATACTATAGTTTGACGAAAAAAAGCACATTGCTATATTAAAGTAAAAACTAATTTAAAAAATCATAATGCAGCAAGGATACAGTCATGAGGAAAGTAATAGGGTGTACAGATCACTTAAATCTCAGTTTCTTTGTATTTAGAATTTATAGTAATGTGAAAACCACAATTATTTGTTTGTGAAATTTCTTTCACATATAAAAATAAATAGTTGTCATTGATAATTTTTTTGTATAAAATAAATACATCTTTACAAATATATTTAGAGTTTACATTCATTTTTTACAACAAAATACCAATCTTTTAACTTGTGGCAAATGTTAATCAATATCTGGTGGAATAACCCCGATTTTCACTCACAAGAAATGAAAAGAAAATTATTTTGGCCATTAGTCATTTTCTGAAAGAAATGCTCTAAATAACAATATTTTTAGATGAAATTTTAAAGAAATGTTATCAAACTTTTATAGAATAAAACCAATATTAGCATTAACCTAAAGTCAATCCAGAAGTATTGAGAATATAAATAAATGAATTATTTTTGTAAATAAAATACCATTTACTACAATGGTATTTTATTTACAAAAATATTCTTAATATTTCTGGATTTACTTTATTAGGTTAATATAAATATATATGTTTGTGTGTGTGTCTATGTGTGTGGTGTGTGTGTGTGTGTGTGTGTATATACTTTATTGGTAAATCAACTTAATTGAGTTTACTTTATTTAAAACGTCAGGGAAAAAAATATTTGAAATTTGTCTGAAAAAATATTTGTAATTAAATAAAAAAAAATGTTTACTTCATTGGTAATTATTTTTCACATTCAAGTTACCAATTTTTGCCATAATTGCAATTTGAATTGCTCGCATTGCTTCTAACAGAAAACAATTAGTCTCCAGCCAACTGACAGTGTCATTTACTCATCATAGGCAATTCTGGCTGGCGTTTGGTGCTGGGTGGGTAAGTGTTAATTTCGGACCCTGTCTGCACACGTTCAACAGGCCGTTGTGCAGTAATGAGGGCTTGAGTCTGGTCAGCGAGTCGTCCTGTAAACAGTCTAAGAGCAGTGTTAATTAACTCGCACCAACACCGGAGAGCAGAATAAGGCAGAGATGGAGAGGCCGAACCTCTGACCTCCACAGGTCTAATTGGACAGACTCAATCTGAGCAATTAGTACACCGGGTCCCCCAATCTACATAATTGCCCAAGCAGGGGGTTCGACAGACGGGCATGTGAGTGGAGACCATTGAACACAGACAAACAAACACATTATAGAAAAAAAGACACACACACACACACACGCACGCACACACACTAATAACACTTATTACACTATGAAAAGCTCTTAAAGTCACCATAACGCGTGGATTTGTGATAACTAAACTGGTTGGGTGTTCAACAGAAACCATGCTGAGACTGAGCACTGCCTGTTAGGAAGTCTGATCGTCAGGATTTTGTGTCATGATCATGTGACTCTTCTGAGAATACATACTTCAGTCTATATTTTTTTGTGAAACTGCAATAACATACTTCAACATATGCTTGACTGCTAGATTCTAGGTAAAATGAACGCTACTTCGCAATATTGCTGCAACAACTTTTGTTCCTTTTCACACTAATGATATTTACAGGGACATATTAATGATGAATAAAGGCTTATTTGTGTGTAGTTCTTTGCACAACACCAAATAAGCAACAAGAAAAAAAACTGAATAAACTGTGTTTATGATTTATTATCAAGAAAAACGTTTGCCTCATTCATCTCCATATGGACAACTTTTCTGGTGTGTTCAGTTTGCTCAGTAGCTCACTTTGTTGAACTTGTGTTGCAGAACACTCTGGTTTGAGACCGTTGAAGCACAGTTACACAAAAAAATTATAAATGCAATGTAAAATCAAGGTAAAAATATGTGGTCACAGTACAATTTTCTCTCACGTTTGTATTTGAAAACATTATTGTTTGGGTTAATGGAAGGGTTTAGGTCAGTGGTATGCAAGGTGATCTGTACGACAAGCCTTGTCTTGTCTTCTAATGAAAGTGTACAAGAAGGACGTGTATTTGAAACGTTAAGCAAAATGTAACGTTTTTCAGATTTGCAAAAATGCAGATAGTGCATTCTAGTCGATTTGTCATCTGAAACATGCAACGAAATGTAAGAAAAATTTTACAACAGAATCTCATCTTTTCAATTACAATTTGTGTCACTTTCATTTGTGGTATTGGTAAATATATACTGTTTTTTGATTTTCTGATGATCAGTTCACACTGGAAAACTAATATTGGTCACATTTAAATTACAATGTTTAATGTGAACAGCAATACAAAAAAAATCAAATATGAGTTTCAATCAAATATTTAAGCAGTAAGCTTTGCAGTGTGAATGTAACCTAAACCTCCATTTACATCTCAAATATAATTTTTGTCAATCAGATCACAAGTGAATGATTCAGGTGCAAACAGGACCTAAACCGATTTCCTCTTATCCTCTTTCAACTACTTCAAAAGGTGTGAAATGACCGTGTATGAAAGGGCCTAAAATGAGTATCTATGTATACTACAACTATATATTTTCCCTTTAGTTTTCCAGCAACTCTGACCCGTGCACATGACAGTGGAAGAGCTGACGTCTGAATCCAAACCAGTGGTCAACAAGCCTCTCTAAAGCTCTTCATGTCCACCCAGCATGTTCAGATAAGACCTTTTGTGTCCCTCTTGATCCCTGCTGGAAACAACAGCACTTAAACCCACAGCACAGTCAACCCTTCCAACCCAGACAAGTTGGATCACCGTAATCCATACATTTGGATAGCTAATCCACATTCAGTGCCTCAGAGGACATAGAGACCTTTCGGCTTGTCAAATCCTGAGACAAGGACTTTAAACTGGGTATGCGAGGTGGGCAACACCAGAGGCCCCCTCCCCTTTCCAGACAATGAGCCTGCCCAGCTGAGCTGACAAGGACATGGGGGAGATGTTTGGGCTTACCAATGCGTAAGATCAATTAAGGGTGGTTGAGAGGAAGCTCTGAAAAGAGAAGCGATGACCCCGCTGTAGAAGAGAGCCATGTTGGCCCTTTTCACTAATCCAGTAAAGGAGCCAAATATTTCAAGACATATCAGTCCGCAAGCCAATGAAAACCAGTCGCTTTCCTTTACTAAGTTAGGTCATCTGCCTTATTATTAAACTGAGTTCTTCTTTCCTTCTTTTAACGCAGCAACTGATTCCAAAAAGTATTGGTGTGTCTGCTGCAAAACTTTGTTGTCAACAGAAAAAAGTAAGATGTTCAGTTTTGGAGTTGCATGAAGGTGTTTAAACGATGATGTACTTTACTTTTGTGAGTAGCCAATTTTTTCAACACCACTCTATACAGGCAACAAAAAAATATAATCACTAAAAATAAAAAGCATAGCTTCACATAGTTAACTATTGTACATTTTCCACTCATTTTCTCTCAACCTAAGCATAGTTGAATCAAACCTTTCACCTTTTTGTTGAATGACAAATCAAAGCCTAAGAGAATATATTTCAAACAATTGCATTTTGAGCAAATTATAAGACCCTTCTCACATTTCTGAATTCTTTAGCAGCGGAAGTTGTCACAGTTGGGTAAACTTAGAGAGTAGTTATTAGGAAAGTACCATAAACACATTTTTTTGAACTCCAATTTGCTCAAGTAACAAAAGAAAAACTACATGATAGTGTTATCATGACTTTCAGAAAAAAAAAAGAGGGGGGGGGGGGGGGGGGGGGGGGGGGGGGGGGTGAAGTGTGAGACTGATAATAGCAGCCAGAAGACATAACAATGCCAAATTCGCTAGACTCTGCATTAGAAACAACTCGCATAAGCATTAACTAGTTTTTTGTGTGTGTGACTTGATGTAAAAAATTATAGAATACAAAGTATAGTTTTATAAATGTACTTATGTTTTGTTTTTTAAATTAAAATATTTAAAACATTGGAGGATGGCGTCATCACCATCTCGTGAAAAGGTCTTGCATTTTGTCTTTGAACAGCAAACATTTGATTCAAACCTTGTACGATCCAAATTGAATCATCTACACATTATGTATTTTCCACTATGGCCAAAAGGGCATCTGAATCTGCTCACTGTGTATATTATCGATCCATCGATCATTTTTCACAAGTCTCTTATGTTTACCAAGGCTGCATGTATTTGATAAAATATTGTGAAATATTATTACAACTTAAAAGAAAATTTCTAAATAATTTGAATATGCTACAATATGCCATTTATTCTTGTGATCACACAGCTGAATTTTCAGCATCATTACTCCAGTTTTCAGTGTACAGACTTACTATTCAAGAAATCTTTTTTTATCATTATCAAATTTGGTGGAAATATTTGTACTTTTTTTTCAGGATTCTTTGAATTACAATCTTTTTTTTTTAATATAAAATGTTTACTTTAAACTAAAATAATCTGTAGCATTAAAAAAGCCTTTACTTTCACTTTTGATTTATCAAATGCATCTGTGCAATGTAGCAGTCAACATATGAAGTGGATAAAAAAAGTTGTATACGTAAATCATATAAATCTATTGAACAACACTTACTCACTTATTTTTTAATCCACTTCAAATGTTGTATAGTGTACTGTGTATATACTGTGGATGTTTGATCAGCCGTTTACATAAGTTATAAAAAGGCGATTGACTCCAAAGCAAATGTCCTTAAATGTGCATTGCTTATTTAATTTTATAGCCACACAACATTACTTCTCCTGAAGAGAGTATGTCATGATTGTACGCAGAGAAAGTAAATGTACTTTAATATCGCTGTCATAGCAGGAGTCAACAAGTTGGTTATAATAAGATGCTCGTAAGGCTCAAGTGTGCCTGCCTCTGGTGCAACACGGAGCTGCAGCTTGATCTGACATGCTGCTGACTGCCATAGGACACTTCTGTTTAACATTACAGTCAAGTATTGGTCACATAACCAGGAAGCAAGCAGACTGCATTAAAAGGACGGTTTCACTGTTCAATGCTGATGTATGAACAATACTGTAGACATACAGAGAAGAAATACTCACAGACATTTCCCGTGTTGTCAAAGCTGCTGAGAACCTCATCCACTCTAATAGGGCCAAGATTGTCTCTGAAATTAATTAAGGAACATGATATAGCTTTATGTTAATGACAATACTAATGATAGCTATGAAAAGTGATCAAAATATTGAGTTATCGTCATACTGATGCATTTGCAGCAAAAATTCAACATTTATTTGACCTTCAACTTTTTATTTAGCTATTACCACCTGCGTGACATCACTAAAGACAGTTCTAATCAACATGGCATGAATGATGAATGTTGGATGTGTGTTACAGTTTGCGAAACAGTCATGACTAGGAGGTTTGTTTCTCCAACAATGCATCTTACTACGATAAGCAATGATTTAGAATGTTGTGTTTACGAAACACAATCCCCGGAACTTCTCTTTGAGACACCTGACAAGCATGTTACCCTTTTATCTGAGGTAATTATTGTCATTTCATACAGAAACTGAGATATATTATAACAGTCAAATGTACTTTTTAAAATACAGATAATGATAATTCAATATCATTTTTTCCTTTATTCTAAAGGAATAATTATATATTGTTCCCAACTGTTTTATCATTATAATAATAATACTTATTATTATTATTTAATTTTAACAGGAATACAACAGATGTCACACTGGGTTCTTGAAATTAGATTTTTGTAACACTTGTAATAAATTGTTAAAGTTTCACAATATCAATTTATTGGACATGCTTTTTGATTACTACAATTATTTATAGGGCGACGCGGTGGCGCAGTGGGTAGCACGTTCGCCTCACAGCAAGAAGGTCGCTGGTTCAAGCCTCGGCTGGGTCAGTTGGCATTTCTGTGTGGAGTTTGCATGTTCTCCCCGTGTTCGCGTGGGTTTCCTCTGGGTGCTCCGGTTTCCCCCACAAGTCCAAAGACATGCGGTATAGGTGAATTGGGTAAGCTAAAATTGTCCGTATCATATGTGTGTGAATGAGTGTGTATGAATGTTTCCCAGTGATGGGTTGCAGCTGGAAGGGCATCCGCTGCGTAAAACATATGCTGGATAAGTTGGCGGTTCATCCCGCTGTGGCGACCCCAGATTAATAAAGGGACTAAGCCGAAAAGAAAATGAATGAATGAATGAATGAACAATTATTTATATGCTATTAGTAACAGTGCTGGGTAGTAACTGATTACATGAAATATGGATTATGTTATTGGGTTAAAAACTTTTTAGCACTTTATCAGATTATATTACATTTGAAACTCCTCAGTCACATTACAGTAACTTTTTTATGGATTACATACTTAAAAAATTATTGTAAATTGTCAATTTATTAATGATTCTCCCTAATTACAACCTTGGACTACAAAACAAGTCTAATGTTGCAGGGGTATATATGTATATGTATATGTGTGTGTATATTTTTTTGGCTATTCCCACATATATATATATATATATATATATATATCTAGATATATATATATGTATATATGTATGTATGTGGGAATAGCCAAAAAAATACACTGTATGAGTCAAAATAATTACTTTGTGCCAAATATTAAGTAAAGACTGTCTTCCCTGAAAATACTTTTTAAATTCCTTCACATAAACATATCAAAACTTAATTTTTGGTTAGTAATATGCATTGCTAAGGATGCAATCTGGACAACTTTAAAGGTGATATTCGAAATATTTAGTTTTTAACCCTCAGATTCCAGATTTTCAAACAGTTGTATCTCAGCCAAAAATTGTCCAATCCTAACAAACCATGCATCAGTGGAAAGCTTATTATTCAGCTTTCATGTGATGTATAAATCAACTCACAAACATTTACACTTGTGACTGGTTTTGTGGTGGAGAGTCACAATTGTTCTTTTTTCTCTTTTAAGATGTTTCTTAGTTTTCACAATACAGAATGTATATGTCATGTATATTTATTTGTGGACCACAATTTTGAATTTAGGCACAAATAATAATAAAAAAGGTACTTTAAAATTACTCATATTACATTACTTAAAATAAGTAACTTAAATTACTTTACACGGTTCTCATCATGTGATTTGTATTCAGTACAAACAGATCACACTTTTAAGCGCTCCACAAAGCATTGACTAATAACCCCCCCAAAAATGACCTGCTCTACTGTACTTTCTCCAGCATACCTGAGTAAGGCACTGTACTGGGGAAAGATTGCACTTCTGTACTCCACCCACTGGCCGTCAGACGGGTCCTCCGTGTCTGGGGGAGTCCCTCTGCTCCTGGAGAACAGGTTAAAGGAGGAGAATCTCCGCACTGACACCTGCTGAACATCTGAACTGTCGAGCTGCTTCTGTTTCAGGACCTGCATTATGAGAGACACATCAGATGATGCTGCAGTTACTCTGACACATCCATACGTCTAACGTGAAAAACATTTTACATAACATTTTACATTACGTTCGCGCTTATTGAAGCAAACAAGCAGACTAAATTAACTCAATACTGAAGGAAGCCCTCACCTGTCGCAGAAGAGCCCATCGTGCACGGGCCACATCGGTTCCACAGTGAGAGTCGTGATTTTGGTGATCATTCGCATGCATTTCTGTCGCAGCCAAAGGGGCGTCTTTAAATGTAACGTTATTCATGCCAAAGCAACCTGCTGGAATTCATGCGGAAAATTACTTCTCACTGTATGACTACAACGGCTGCGGAATGCAGAGTCTAATCGAAGGCTTGTTTGGCATTTCTTCTACGGATGCGGTTAAAACCCATGGTGTAATTTAATCGCGTTTTACCAATTCGCCGGTTCTCTGTTGCTTAGTAATAAAATCCCATGCTACTTCCGCACACCACCTCCACTTGTGCTACGAAAAGGAAATCCAATCAACTACCGAAGTCATCGAACACTGTCGTTTTAAGACTATCATCTACTATTCCTAACTCGATTAGTCTTACCTGAATTAGATGTCATATTTTAGCGCCATTGGTGACTCAATCCCGCGAGTCGGTTCTTTCGAACAGTTCGTTTGCAAGAATAGATTCAAAACGGTTAAAACAGTATTCCATTAACTCACTTTCCTTCGGCTTATTAAGGAACTTTATATTCATTCATTCATTCATTTTCTTTTCGGCTTAGTCCCTTTATTAATCAGGGGTCGCCAGATCGGAATGAACTGCCAACTTATCCAGCATATGTTTTACCCACTGCCCCACCGTGACGCCCAGGAACTTTATATTTTAATTGGAATATATGTAGTTTACAAATGCTTTATTTTGAAGTAATATGTTTTATTTAATGTGTTGCAGTTCAATTTGTCGCTGCTATCCATAAAAGTCACTAAGAACCTAGATCTATTTGGCATTTAAATTAAATATATAAAGTGTTATAATTCAATTTACTTCTCTGTTCTCGGTTCATTTTCAGTCGATCGTGTTCGGAAAAGACGATTTTGAGAGTACAGCGGTTTAATTAATAAACGAATGATTCGTGAACCGATTCACTCACCCGACTCAAAAGAACGGACCTCACTATTCGCTAGTGTACTTTTCAATGCACAACAGCAGTTCAAGCACATGGGCAGCGGGGAATTTGGGAAGTTTAAATGTTTTGAATGTGACACATACCTAGAATGATTATTCACTGTATGTTTAGGCATTTAATATAACAATAAGACGCCGTTCATTCGTAATCACAATTCTTAGACATTAGCATCCTGCTGCATTAAATGAATCTGATCACCTCCTCAAGTCTGCTGCTTTTTCGATCACTTTCTCGAAATGTAACGTTACGTCGGGCGAATATACAAACATTAACATCTCGTCTTTACTCTGAGGTAAGATCAACTACAGCCTACAGTCTATTGTTTTAGGTTTGCACGTTCTGTTCTCGTGGATTTTAAAAGGGGTGTAAAGGAGCAAATATTTCTCACTGAGGTAAAGTTGGTTTTATATTCACACATTCAGACTTTCTCCTTAATAATATAATTTTCTTTGCAAATGCTAAATAGTGAAATCATTTTAGCAGCCAATGGCTATCAAAGTAAAACCTTGTTTACAGTCAAATAATTGGTGCTAATGTTGTTTTCAATCCATATTTACATGTGATTTCAGGCCGAATATTCAAAGTATCATGGTAAACAATATAGGCAGCAGGTCACAAGTTGTCACTGAACGAATGTGCGAATATAAAACCAACTTTACCTCAATATATTTCTCGTGTAAATGCAGTGACAGGTGTGTAAATGCTGTACAGACATGGAAAGGATAAACGGAATGCATTTAAAAGCATTTGAAAATACAAAATAAAAAACATGATCTCAATATTAGTAAGTAATATAATCAGTTGTTTTTAGATCAGAAACAACATTTCAATACCGAATACAGAGAAATTGTATTTCATATGATCTCTGTTTGTAAATGGGTTTTATAAAATAATAGTACTTATTGTAAAAATAGTGAATTATATAGTGTATAAACATTTAACTTTATCATTAATTTGTGTTTTAAGACTGTACTGTGATTCTATAAACAATCTTTTAAATGTCATCAACAGTGCTGGGTAGATTACCGACAATTATAATTTGTTATTGATTGCAAAGTATATGATGAGCATTTAAGTCTGTAACATAAACTGGTAACACTTTAAAATAATGGTTCATTAGTTAATGTATTCGATATCATGAACAAACAATGAACAATATATTTATTTCAGTATTTGTTCATTTTTGTTAATATTAGTTAGTTACATTAATAATAAAATAATAATAATAAAGTTGTTCATTGATCATTCTAGCTAACTCATAGTGCAATGACTAATGTTAACAAGCACAACTGTGGATTTTAATAATGCATTACTAAATGTTGAACTGTAATTAATAAATGCTGTACATGATTGTTCATACTTAGTTAGATGTAAGTGAATAAATTAACTGACATTAACTAATGGACCGTTATTGTAAAGTGTTATCCATAATCTTAGTGTAGGTACCATATTCTGAATACTTTTGAATTATTTTTATATTACGTTTTGATTACAATGTGAAACAAAATGGCACAATTAGGATCAAAGTCTAAAAGGGGCAATTTCAAAGAGTTATAAAACTTTATTTGTAGGGTATTTTGAGCTGAAACATGCACATACACACTCTAGGCACATCTGTGACCTCATTTACATCTTGTAAAAAGGGGCATAATAGGTCCCCTTTAAGCAGATTTTATATCAGTCAATGATATGTAATTATAATCCATAAAATTAACTGTAATCTGTAAGGAGAATTTAAAAATGCTAAATAATGTAATCACAAGTAGTACATTTTTGGAATATGATATCATAGTTAAGATTACATGTGATCAGTTACTACCCAGCACTGATTAACCTTTGATTCTTGGTTGAAACATGCCTGACAAAAGTTTGGGATATAAAAGTTGACTACACTGAATCACAGTTTTGTGGGTGTCTGCTGTAAATCATTGTAAAATGGTATGATTGATTTTATTTAAAATAAAGGTAACCCATTCTAATGCGCAGAGCAAATGACTTCTAACCCTAACAGCTTTAGATATAGTTTAGCATATCACACTGCATGTTAACTTCTTAAAAGTGTTCCTAACGTAACTCTAGTCATTCATTTAGGCACCCGCCGAGCTCTCTAAAGCCCAATCGCAGAAATTCAGAAGCCAAGAGCAGCATTTTAAAAAAAGATTGCATTCAGTTCACAGGAAGTTTGCAGATGTGCCAGAAAACTCAGAGGTAAGCAACTACAATAGATTCAACGTATGTATAATAAACAATAATAACAAGAAGCAGAGTTATCAATCCTTCAACATCATCTCAAGTTTCAGGGGCAGCATCATGTATACCTTGAAGATGGCAAAGGGATCTACAGATCGACACTGGGACGTGGTAAAATATATGAAACTATTTCAGAAATGACATTTCATGTAGTTCCAAGTACAAATAAGTCAATCTCTGCATGCAGGCGAGCAGGACATGGTGGAGGTGTTCAATGGAGACTGGGGAGAAGGTGGATATGGATCCATCCAGAGGGTCCGACTCTCTCCCACAGAGACCATGTTGGCCACCACTGTCAAGAAAGACCAGCACGAGAAGACCAGATGCATGTTAATCCGTTTGAATGGTGTCAGTTTTAATCAACGGGTTATGCTGGCTTTAAACAATGTGCTCAGCTTCGGTAATATCAACAATACTTGAATATCAATTGAAATTTTTTGATCTTGAGTTTTTCCTCATTAAATGTTCTCTGCAGAGTGGGCCACGGATGACGTCCTCTTCTACAGCACACAGGAGAGTCTTCGTTCCCTGCATGTTTTCCGTCTTCATCTCAGTGATTCTGCTGTCCAAACCACGCTTGTTTATGAGGAAAAAGATCCAGAGTAAGACCATTGTGTGCTGGTGTGATGAAAGACAATTTCTAGTTCATTTTTTGAGTCTGAAACAGCTTGCTATTGACATAGAAAATTGGAAGTGTCTCCAATAAAGGTAGATCGTTTTTTCTACCCCTTTTTTTTTTTTACAAAAAATAACTTGAGCAATTCGAGTCTTAAATGATTTTCACCCAAAAAAAAATTCTTTTTTATTCAGTAAAACATTAAAGAAGATTTGTTTAACTAAAACTGTGGTCCTTAAAATATTAGTTCAATGACAAATTCTGTTAATTACTCCCCCTCATGTCGTTCCAACCCCCTGAGACATTTATTTATCTTCAGAACACAAATGAAAATACTTTAGATGAAACTTTCCGAGGTCCTTAGATGTTCAAAGTCCAGAAAAGCAGCCAAAACATTGAAGTTCAACTCTAATAATGCGAAGCTTCAAGAATAATTTTGTGCACCAAAAATGTTTTATTTTTTTTACTTTGTTAACCTATATCTTCTCTCCCGCTGTCAGGCTGTGTGTTTATTACGGCAGTACGATATATTGCCATTAGAGCTCATAGTAAATTTGCACACTGATCTGATGCGGAAGAATTAGGTGAACAAAGTCATTTTTTGGCTCACAAAATTGTTCATGGAGCTTTGTATGATTACTGTTGAAGTCACATGAAATGTTTTGACAATGTTTTTACTTCCTTTTCTGTACTTTGAACGTCTGGGGACCCCTGCTATGTATGGAGGATGAAGGAGTTCTCAGATTTCATCTAAAATATCTTTATTTGTGCTCCAATGATGAATGACATGAGGGTGAGTAATTAATAGAATAATTTTTATTTTGGGAGGAACTAATCCTTTAAATGAAGTGCAAAATATATATACGGGTGAATCAGAATGAATACATTTGGAATCTCATGGCATGTTGTCGGTCTTATGAAGGTCTTATGAAGCTTCTGCTTTGTCCTTAGGTTCTTTGTGGAGGTCAGTCGTTCTAAAGACCAGAGGCTGGTGACCATAAACTGCAGTAGTAAAATCAGTTCTGAAGTCTGGTTTGTTGACAGCAAGTCTCCACTTTCGTTCCCCGCACTTATCCAGTCCCGTCAACCTGGTCTGCTTTACCATGTGGAGCACTCAGACAACAACCTCTTCATCCTCGCCAACACTGGACCAGACCAGGAGTATCAGGTATTACCAGCACCAAGAAACCTAAGCAGTGTTGTTTATAACTAAATTATTACAGTTTTTTGTGTGTATTTTTTTTTTTTTATCTCAAGCTGCTCAGGGCATCTTTAGCCTCCCCATCTATGCCACACTGGGTACCCGTGTTCAGTGCTGTTCCAGGAACGGTCATTAAAGATTTGGAGCTGCTTCAGGACCACTGTGTGTTCACGGTGAAGGATTCACAGTGTCGACTTCAGATCCAGACTCTTACTACGCAAGAGCCCTATCAGTTAAACACGCTACAGGTGTGAAGAATTACACATTCACATGAAAAAATAGAGCGTTTGTTTTATGATGATGAGTCAAGATTGACTTTTTTTTTTAGATTAGTTTTACTGGATAGATGACATTTTATTTGATACATTTGTTCATATTAACTTGTTAAAATGTCTTTGTTCTTATGATCTGTTTATACTGATTTCACTGCACTGATACTGAGAACCCGATGATGTATGTGATCATTCACAGGTTTGGACTTATTTTGATTAATTTATTTTTTGAAAGCAAGAAATTCATACTTTTATTCAGCAAGACAGTATTAAATTAATCAAGAGTGACCTTTAAGAAATTTACAGTGTTTTTCAATCTTTAAGGCCCATTATAAATAATACATATTTTTCTATGGAGGATTTTAAACGTTATTAAATTTAAATGTTGCTTATAATTGAATCTTTATATTTATATATAATTATTTTTAATAAATTACTTTTTTATTATTTGAACATTTTTTCAGTTTTGCTCAGAGAATGCCGACATGTATGAAACTGAAACATTAATCTGGTATGTTTTGATATATTACAGGATTAATTTGCTCAAAAATGAAAATTATGTTATTAATTATTTACCCTCATGTTAATCCAAACCCCGGAGAGATTTGTTCAACCTTGGAACACAAATTAAAATATTTGAGATGAAATCTGATAGCTCTCTGACCTTCCATAGACAGCAATGGTCCAGAAATGTTCAAAGTCCAGCAAAAAACTGAGTGGTTCATTTGTAATCATACGAAGGTCCAAGAGCAATTTTGTGCGTTATAAATAAATCTCTAAAAATTACTTTGTTCGTCTATGTATTCCACCTCAGGTCAGGGTCCACATTTATTACAGGCCTGCATGTTGTGCTGCTGACTTTAATGACAATACATTGTATTGCCATAGTAAACAATAATTTTCACCGTAGAATAGGTGAAAAAAGTAGTTTTTACAGTTTTTTTGGTGTACAAAGTGTTCTTGGAGCTTAACAACTGAACCACTGAAGTCATATGGACTATTTTTTTTATCTGTTTATTAAACGTTTACAAAAATAACAGGATGGTTTTACAGAAGAATTTAAACGAATATTATTCCCAACCCTTCCCCCATAAAAAAATTTAAAACTTGGAAAATGCATAGAAATAAATACAAATTAAAAAAGCATAATTAGTGTCAATTATGTATAAAATATATATTGAATCGTTTACATTTAAAAAATACCTCATGTACAAAGTACACATTTACATCAACAAACTAAAATTATAAACCTAATCCACAGATACTTATAAAAAATTTACTTAATTAAATTCACTCAGCAATTGAAAAAGCCTAAGGCTTTGATTGACAGTCTGGAGAAGTACTCACATGCTCAGAAAAAAAACCAACTTCTAAATGGGTCCCATGTCTCAGAAAAAGCACTAGAATTGCCATTTATTGTAAACCCAATTTTTTCTAAATGAATGAAGCTCATTGCATCTTGCAAACAGTTGTCTAAATTCGGAGAAAACATATGAACTACTTTGACATTGTTTTTGGTTCCTTTTCTGGATTTTGGGCATCTCGGGACCGTTACTGTCTATGCAGGACAAGAGAGCTCTTGGGTGTCATTTAAAATATCTTAATTTGTGTTCTGAAGATGAACAAAGATTGGTACAACATAAGGGTGAGTAATTAATGACCTCAGAACTCATGATCTCAGAACTCATGATAAGTAGGTTAGACTGATCCATTTCAATGGTAAAAACATGCAATATTTTATGCAGCATTTTCTACTTTCTAAAAGCAGTGTTTCTTTTTTGCTCTCAGCTTCCTCAATGGGCCTGTGATTTATCACCACAGCGTGTTGGGACAGTAGACAGAGGGTCATTTAGTTTCCTCCTTTCCTCCCCTGTTCATCCACCTGTACGCTACCTTTATTCCTCCAGAGGACAGAAACTCTCAATAACAGAGGACAGCATCAAGCACTCCTCAATCCCTGAGTTGAACACAACACGCCTGCAGGCCACCAGTCACGTATGATGCTTTTTCAATCTTAAAAGTACAGTGGTACAAAAAGCATCCCTAGTAAATTGCAAAAAACCATAATATTCATATGTTTGTGCTTTTAGGATGGTACAAGGGTGCCTTTGACTCTGTTCCACCTGCCTGCATTATCTGAGCTGTGTAGTGCTCCTCTACTGCTGCATGTGTATGGAGCTTATGGTGTTGACCTCAATATGGCCTTCAGTCCTGAGAAGAGAATGATGCTGGAGGACGGCTGGACTCTGGCCTACTGCCACGTCAGGTACTGAAAAACAGCTCCAATATTTTTTCAGAGAACAAAAAAGTGATGTAAATGACTTTGAATATGGGTTGTTTGTTGGTGCCAAATGGGTTGGTCTGAGTATTTTAAAAACTCAGGATCTGCTGAGATTTACATGTACAGTAATCTCTAGGGTTGACAGAGTTGTCAGAAAAAGAGAAAATATCCTGAGGGTGAAAAGAAAATGGAGAATGGCCATACAAGTTTGAGCTGATAGAAAAGCAACAGTAGTGTTTTTGAATCTAATGAAGAGAGCAGAATTCATTGATTTATTTTAATTATTTAGCCTGACAGGTTTACTGTTTCAAAATATTTTAAATGTTTCTTAAAATAAAATATATTGTGATCAATGGGGAAAAAGTATTTTTTTTTACCCAGACATTTAAAAAGAACTTATTTTAGAGCAGTATTTACAGTACTGTGCTGCCGTGAAACCCTGATATTTTTATCCAAGGTTATCATACCGTCGGAATCTTATACCGGCACATGCCTAAGCTTAAATACCAAATTGTTATAACCAAGGTATGGACAAAAGCATCTCTGAACACATGCCCAGCAACAAATCCAACCTTGAAACAGATGAGATACAGCAGCAGAAGAAGAGTGCATCAGAAAAGCAAACTTGGGCTACAATTGGAACAGGTTCACTAAACTGACCAAGAGAACAGTGAAGAGACTGTCTGGTTCAGGGTTGCCAGGTTTTCACAACCAAAGTAGCCCAATGGTCAATAAAATATCAATGGTCGATAATATAAAAACTCAAAATATGTCAACAGCCTGTTCTTAAATGTTTTTCATACATATAACATGCGTTATACACTCTTTATATCTCGTTATATCTCTTCTTTCAAAATATCTTAGTAATTATAAATATTTTGTTATCATAAAAAAGTCACAGTTTCTTTAAGATTGAGAGCTGACATGATCTCTTATGTGACTGCCATGTGCCATCCAGTTAAAATCCAAAGAAATGCAGAACAATTTCAACTCCAAATAAACTCCAAAATTTGTGACTTGTGTGGGACAGTTTTTATCATTTGTGCAATATAAATTTATTACAATAAAATATATCAACACAACCATTTAAATATAATTAATGCAGTATGTCAAATGTTTAACGAAAAGAAGAAAAAAAAACATGACAGGTGGTTAGAGGGTTAGTTCACCCAAAAATAAAAATTCTGTTATTAATTACTCACCCTCATGTCATTCCAATCGTTTGAGACCTTCGTTCATCTCCTGAACACAAATGAAGATGACAAATGATTTTGGAAGTTGGAGAGCTCCCTCATCCTCTATAGACAGAAATGGTTCCAAGATCGTGGTCCCAAAGGCCATAGAGAAAACAAAAACATTGTCAAAACATTCCATGTGAATTTGGTGGTTCAACTGTAATCAAACTAACTCTTCATGTATATATTCATTTTATTTTTCAGAAATCAAGTTTTTTGCAGTTGTACTCTTCAATACTCAATGTAAATTACTGTAATTTAGTAGTTCAAGTTTTAGTAACTTCAATCAATCATGTTTTTGTGTAATTGTACTCTTCAATTTACTCCATAAAAACATGATACTTGAAAATAACATATCAAAAACAAAATATCTGAATTTGTTTGTAAGGGGTGGAGGTGAGCGAGGTCTTGCATGGCATCGAGCAGGTTCTGTCCTGCAGAAGCAGAGAGGAGTGGAAGATCTTGCTGCTTGCATTCAGACTCTTCATCATTTAGGAGTGTCTGGTCCTGATCTGAGCGCCCTCACCGCTCGCAGTGCTGGAGCCATCCTAGCAGGGGCGCTGTGCAACCAGAAGCCACAGCTTATCAGAGCTCTAACTCTACAGGTAGATCGCTAATGCTTAATTGAGTACTTATTGTACAGGCAACAGTCCTTCTATTTCATGTGTTGGTCACTTTTGACAGGCACCTTTTCTGGATGTTCTCAGCACAATGCAAGACTCTTCTCTGCCGCTCACTGTAGAGGAGAAGGGGGAGTGGGGAGACCCTCTTATAGGGGAACACAGAGATAACATTGCTTCTTACTGTCCCTGCCACAACATTCAACCTCAGGTAAATCACTCAGATGTCACATACAGATGAATAGTCAATCTTTTTTTTTATTATTATTATTTCAACATTTATAAAATATGAATTGTTTCTAAAGCATATTAGAATGATTTCTGAAGGATCTTGTGGCTGCTTAAAATTCAGCATTCCATATATAAATGACATTTTAAAATAGCCTCTATTTGAAATTTCAATATTATTTCTCAATATTTTCAGCATTTTTGTATGACAAATGCAGACTTGCTGAGTGTAGGAAACATATTTTTTATGGACCACAAACCTTTGATTAGTAGTGTAGTGTTTATTTTATGATTCAGGGAGCATTTCATAATTGTTTCTTATTTGTTTTATTTGTACAGCTTTACCCATCCATGCTGATCAGCGCATACTCAGAGGACCCCAGAGTTCCTGTATCTGGAGTCATAAAGTATGTGGAAAGACTAAAGAAGGCAATCCAAATGTGCACCACTCAGGTTGGTGTTAACGGTGAGTGTATAAATGCTTCATTAAGCTTTTTTAAAAACTCATCTTTACACTTCTCAGATTCTCCTAGAACATAAAATTTGTTCATGGTAGGAAGTATTCTTGGACACAAAGTGGACAAATCACTGTAACACTGAATGGCATTTTGCATTTAAAGAGACCCTACAATGATTTTAAAAACACTGTTATTTCACCTCTTTTTTAACAAATATCTCCTAAGGGAGTAAATAAATGCTACCTCGACCTAAAATAGGATAACATGCTTTAATGTTTCCAGTCTGTCTGAAGCTAAAAAGCCAAGAATGCTCAGATTTGCCAACTGTCCCTGTGCATTGGGATTGGCCAAACACCTCAACAGTGTGTTGGAAATGTTGCTATTGGTTTTGCTATATCAGTTTGAGCCCCTAACTAGAACATTAATGTATTTTAACATGAATTTGCATGTTTTAGAGTGTTTCCTTTAAAACTTGTTTCCTTTCTTTTAAAACATAGCTAACATGTATTTGCAAGTTTTTAGCATTTTCAAAACGTGGCTACCTATTTTTTTTTAACACAACTAGCATGAATTAGCACGTTTTAGTACGTTTTAAAATGTGGCTAACTTGTTTCCTTTATTTTACCACATAGTTTACATGAATTAGCATGTTTCCAAATGTGGCTAACTTGAAACTTTTATTTTAACACATAGCTAGTATGAATCAGCATGTTTTAACATGATCGTAACATTAATTAGCATTTTACTACAATGTTTTAACAATGCTAGCGTTAATTAGTGCTTAATAGGGCTTTTCACACTTGAAATTGTTAACCCTGGGTCATCCTAAACCCTGTATAAATGGAATCCTGGGTTATCTGTAGTCACATTTCGCACTGCTCATACTATAGCTGGGGTTAAGAAGCAATCCTGGGTTATTCATCAACAGATGTCTCACACTGTATATTCCTAATCCCCAGCCAACTTTCCTATTCACATATTTGTGGTGTCACTGTCACTGATTGGACAAACAACAGGCAATATAATATAATAACTATGGCAGTTATATGAAACGTCACCACATAGGTCTTTAGCTAGGCCTCATGAGATGCGCAAAGTCAGGAAACAAAGACAAAAAGTACAAATTAATGAAAACAAGGAGCAAAGTGCCATCTTACTATCTCCTGATAACTTCATTTACATGCTTTCCATATTTTAATATTTCCTTCCTTTTATTCGCCGACTGCCGTTCACATGATGCGCGCTTCCCACGTGACATGAGCCTTGCTGCTCAATCTCTGATTGGCTGTTGGTTGCCAAGTTTCAGCAAGGCATCACTGCTCCATTTCACATTGAACAAACTTATTACCTCAAAGCAGGTTAAAGGTCCTAAGAAGTGCTTTGAAATTATAATTTTTTTATTCGATGTCTGACATGATCTCAACTCAAACATGAAGATAGGGCGGTATATGGGTTTTTTTAAAAACAGAGAATATTATTTCGTTTTTATCAGCTCTGCCCGAGAAAGTGTCTTGAAGGGGGCGGGACATGTCAGATACTAGAGATTTGATTGGTTGGAAGATTTGATGAGAAACTGAAATATAAGATGGTGCCAAAAATTTGATTGATTCATTGATCATTTTGGCCAGGGGTTCCCAAACTCAGTCCTGGAGGGCCAGTGTCCTGCCTAGTTTAGCTCCAACTTGCCTCAACACACCCGCCTGCAAGTTTCTAGTATACCTAGATAGAGATTGATTAGCTGGTTCAGGTGTGTTTAATTGTGGTTGAAGCTAAAATCTGCAGGACACCGGCCCTCCAGGAACGAGTTTGGACACCCCTGATTTAGGTGGAAGTGACAAACTTCAAGATTTAGATGTTTCTCTCTTCTAAATGCAAATTTTCACTGTTTTGGAGCACACTAGCTAATTTATAAAACTGACTGAAACTAACATCTAAAAAACATTATTTTCGTTTCACGGGACCTTTAAAGATAGATCAGTAGGTTAGCTTGAAAAAATTATTCAATAATCCTAATAAATAAATTTATCCCAAAGTAGGCAGAAAAAAATAGTAAGCTTAATAGATAAACGAACATCAAACTATTCATAATTAATATCAGAAATGATTTGTTGACCATCCGTGTATTTTTACAACATTTCAGCTGTAACATGAAAAACGCCTCCTGATTCACCGAGTGAAGTATAATGGAAATGAACTTGGAGGTCAGTGGCTGTAATCCCAGCTCTCAAATAAACCCGCAGGCTCAAGAGAAGCACTTACACTCTCTCTCTCTTTCCTCCTCTGGAGAAAAGAGCACTGATCTGGAAACAGGTGATGTGCAGCGATTCCTCTCCATATCAGGCCGAGGTCACCTTGTGCTGGAGCCGCTCCATGAGATATATATGCCGTCAGCACATCTTAAAGCAGTCTCCATCTGTCTGCCATTAATTACCTTTATTATATTAAATTCACTAACACCACACACACACACACACACACTCAAAAAGAGAGAGAGAGAGAAAAAAACAAGGAAAGTTCCTCTAATCTCTCCCGTTCTTCTCCAGCTGATAAAACGCTGATCACACACGCTGGCAGCTCAGACGATTAACATGTTTATGAGATAGCGTATCAGGCGAGGAGATAAGAAACAATACACTGGGCAGTGCCAAGGTCAGGAGGAGGCTTGTGAAACACCCGCGGCCGCTCTGCAGATAACGGGCAGATGACAGAGTTTGAAGGATTAGGCGTATGATTTTTTATTTTTTTTACACTCAGCTTCACTTCAGAGAGATCTCATCACCGTGGGGAAACAAGGCAGCCAAGTCCACCTCCGCAGCAGCCTCTCATCGGCCACTCTGTTTCAAGAGCGCTCACTTTAAAGTGCTGCTGTATGTGATGCTCAGGTGTTGTGATGGAGAGCCAGTGTAACGGATTAGGCTTGGATGTGGTCCGCATAGGCTCTCTTATTGAGTGGGTTTTGCCTTGTGATAAACTTGAGCTAGTATTCTCGTGCTTTTTTTCTTTTTTTAAATCAGGCCACTGTACCGTTTTTGGTTTATGTCAGTTTAAAGGTGCTTTGTTGAATGTTTTCTGTTTTTAAAATTAGTTTTTGCTTGAATTAAACTAAATTAAAGATTGTAGATTTTTTTTTTTAGGTTTGG
Source organism: Danio jaintianensis (assembly GCA_903798115.1). Classification (NCBI taxonomy): domain Eukaryota; kingdom Metazoa; phylum Chordata; class Actinopteri; order Cypriniformes; family Danionidae; genus Danio; species Danio jaintianensis. The sequence continues at coordinate 24,760,754 of CAIGQV010003909.1, forward strand.
TAATGACCAAACTGCAATAAACGTAGACACTAAAACTGAAGAAATAATCATTTAAAGCGAAATTGAAATATCCACAAATTAATATGACAACCACGCATAAAATTACTAAAAAATATATATAATTAAAATTAAACTGAAAATCTAAAAATAAACGCTCATCCAAAATGTTATTTAAAAATGTAAAGTGTATTAAAGTATTTAAAGTGACCTTTATCAGTTTCTTTCATCTGTTGAACACTAGAATTTTGAAGAAAGCCGGAAACGTGTAACTATTAATATCCATAGTCGGAAAAACAAATACTATGGAAGTCAATGGTTACAGGTTTCAAACATTCTTCAAAATATCTTCTTTTCTGTTTAACAGAAGAAAGAAACAAATAAAAGGGGAGTAAATGATGGCAATTAAAATTTTTGGGCAACCTGTCCTTTTAAATGACATTTAAAAACATGAACACTTGTAAATGCAGAGTAAATAATAATAATAAATCACATACAATAACAAAATAAGCTAATCCAGTCATAGTAAATGGTAAAAAAGTAACTCAAATAATTTATGGGGGTGGCAATGTTTAAGTCACATGACTAATACATGTCTAATTATGTCATATTTAAAATAATTTTAAGATATCAATGTGACCTTTTATTTCGGAGCTGTTCACATCCTCTTATTCATAATTGTGACACCTGCTGTTATGTTGCGTTTTTTTCCCCCAGTCTAGGCACAAATGTATGATGCTAAATACAGCTGTTAACCAAGTGTTTTAAGCTTGTCTACTTTCAACCATTTCCACAGGTAGCCTTAAACACGCTGATCTAATTGCTTACATCGTCGAATGTGTTCAAACAGCCATAAAAAAACACGAGAGGCTAAAAGAGATGCATTTGTACGGATGTTAATACAAGGTCTAAACAACACGGAAAGCACTTTGTGTGAGTGTGTGTTTTACGTAATTAATCTAGCCATTTTTTTAGCTAATCATAGACGTCTTAGCTAAAATGAGACTAAATTTGGGCTGTCAGTGGAAATCTAATAGACATCTAACATTAGTCCAAAAATAGACTAGTCATCAAATAGACAGGAAGGAATGATTACACGTGAAGTCTGTCTAATGTCCATTTTTATGACTAGTCCCTTTTTGGACTATTGTTAGACATATATTAGATATTCATGGACAGCCTAAATTTAGTCTCGCTTTAACCAAGACATCTTTTAGACATCTATTTAACACAAAATTTATATTTAACTGAAAATTTCTAGTTTACAAGTACAAAAAAAGTTCTATGTGGACAAGCTTTTTTTTTTTTTTTTTTTTACAACTTTCATAATTCAGAATCTCTCAGAAACCCTGCATGTATTGGAACACTATGAATTGTGGCAGATGTGACTGACTTTAAACTCAATAAGAAGCTCTTCTATGATTAATTGACATTTACTGCCTTTTCCTGTTGAACACCAGCACGTGTCCCATCGGTCATTCTGGACATCCAGCCAGGAGCTGATCACTTCGGCCCTGAGGATTTTCATCTGTCCTTGAATGAGGTACATAAACACATAAACAGTCATATTCATCACACGCCTTGCCAAACAGTTATGTCACCTACTGCAGTGCTTGTGTTATATAGCATAACATTTGAGCATACTAGGTATTATGAAGCTTTGTATTAATAATTTATGCTGTAATTATGATTATTTATGATCAAATGAGTATATTTATAGCATTGTAAAAATACTTTATCTGCATCAGAAGCTTCTCTCTTGGTTCGATGTCATTTAATGTATCGCACTGTTGTTCTTGAGACTATCAACATATGGTGTTTACAAATTTCAGAGTTATCATTTAGTTGCCACTTTATTGGGTTCAACAGTTCAATTGCTCATCAATGCAAATATTTAATCATCCAATCACATGGCAGAATGTAGAAGTGATCACGATGATCTGCTTAAGTTCAATTTGAGCATCAGAATGAGCACCCAAAAATGAAAAGTGATTTACCCTTACATTGTTCTAAATCTTTATGAGTTTCTTTTTTCTGTTGAACGCAAAATAAGATATTTTGAAGAATGTTGGAAACCAGTAAACGTCCACTACCATATTAGGAAAAACAAATAGTATGGAAGTCAATAGGCCCTTTTCACATTTCCAGGTTTTTAGGCAGCGGAAGTCGTTAAAGTTGGGTAAACATAAAAAACAGTTAATGTAATACATTTTTTGTATTACAATTTGCTCAAAAAACGAAAAAAGAAAAACTCCACAAGTGTTTTTTTACGACTTTCAAAAAGGGAAACAAATTGTCTGTGACTGTTATCTCTTCTGGCAGCCATTATCAATGTCAAATTTACTGTTTGAAACACCTTGCTTTTTTTTGTCATTTGACGCAAAGATGATATAATACAAACTAGTTTAGCTTTATGAATGTATGTAGGTTTAACAATCTAAATATTGAAAACTTATTATAAAAAGGGTTCATAGTTACCGGTTTCCAACATTTTTCAAATTAACTTATTTTGTGTTCAACAAAAAAAAGAAAAGTCAAACAGGTTTGTGACAAGTAAAGAGTGAGTTAATGATTACAGAATTTTCAGTTTTGGGTGAACTATAGACACTTTAGTCAAATGTACTGTGGCCGAGAGAGCTTAACGCGCTGCAATTTAAGCAGGCACATGCAATTACAAAAAACACCAGCAAATTAAGAAAAGATCTTCATCGGTTTGACAGCATACATGTATTGTCACAACACAAACAAATTAAGAAAACGCCTGCATTTTCTCACAACACACGCAAATAGCATGGAACAGAATGGAAATGTTTCAAGGGGACCCAAAAACATGACAGACCCGGCTGGGATTTGCATATTGTGCCGTGACTATTACTCAGTTAAGTTGTTTATTTTAACATCCTGATTACACGATTCCCTTGTCTTTTGTATATTATTAGCTTCAATAACCATAAGCTAAATAACCGGGTTTGTCACATTTTTATGTCCCCTTGAAAACATTCCGCTATTTGCATGTGTTGTGAGAATTCGCAACATGTATGCTGTTAAACGGATAAAGAGGTTTTCTTAATTTGCTGGTGTTTTTTTGTAATTGGCCAATGAGAGTGTATATTAGAAATGATTTCTTATTTTAATAATGTGCTGTTTTGCCTTCCAGAGTGCCCGACAGTTAGCCTTCCTTTACACAGAACTTGGACTGTCACTGGACCAGCAAACATCTCGACGGAGAAGAAAATAAAAGTCTAATAAGCTGACTAGCGAGTCCCAAATATTGCCAGACTAAATTATGTGAGGGGGAAAAAAACATAATGATATATCTGGTCATTTGACAAAAATTTTATTAAACCGAGTGTTCAAAAATAGTTGCAATGTGACAACTTGATTGTTTACACTGAATACAAATGATGTGACAGAACAAAATAATAAATAACCTTCATCACCGAACATTTATTTTATATCATTTCATTACACTGAACAAAATTGAAACATTATCAAAGCAACACAAAAAACATTTAATGTTTGCTGTAGTCATAATTTGTACCAATGAGATTTTGAAGTGGGTAGGACTAGCACAGAAAGATAAACCCAGAAGAGATAACCTTTATAGATTAACTGGTTACTAAAAATGATCCTCAACACTGGTAAAGGATATCTAGCGCAGGCAGGTAGCAGGCTTTCTCAGAAACATAGCACTCAGATTGATGGTTGGGGTGAAACTTCTGACTGCTGGAATACTCCAGAAGCAAACCCTGCCCTTGAGATGTTGGGATTCTGGATTTAGGGAACTTGGTCTGGCTTATTGACACTGTACTTAAATGCACAGTGAGGAAATCTGGCAGCTCTTTAACTGAAGACAGGTCTGTTGTTGTTTCCTTTCCGAAGTTTAGAATCACCAGAAAGCCTTTATTGAGTCCGTCCAGCTCACGCAAATAAGCGAACACATTGACATCGTTCCAGACATAGCAGAACCAGCCTCGGGACAGGATCATATTGGAACTTCTGAGCAAACTCAGAGCTCGGTACTGGGAAATGGTGGAGCTTGCATTCTCCTGCTGAACCTGAAGAGAAGAAAAAGGATGAGATGATTCTCTACTTTGTTTTTTTGTTGTTATAGTGGTGTGAATGAGTGTACTGTACCTCCACATTGACCGTTCTGTGCTCAGGAGCAATGTCCAGCCATGTGCCATTCAGGCTCTCACTAAAACCAGCATTGAGCTCATTATTCCACTGCATTGGTGTTCGCTGCGGGTCCCGACTCTTGCTCTGGATGGTAGTTAATGCAAAAGTCAAAGATAATGCAGTAAATCAGTCATAAGTACTACTAAAATTGTTGGTTTCTGTTTCAAATAAATGCAATAAATTTTCTATTCATTAATGAATCCTGAAGAAAATCACAAATCAGACATTTTATTTCCATTTATTTTAGTATTAAATCAAGCTAAAATGTAGAAAATGCATTCCATAGCAACTACATGAGAAAAAAAACACATTTATTTAGTTTTTCCCACCAAACGTTAAGCAAAGCAAAACTATCATGCTTATATACACCCATGATTACATACATAAGTGGTATTACAGCAGAAAAAAATAAAAACAAACAGATGCAAATATACAATTGTAGAAGAAGTAAAACAAAAAAACAACTTCACACATTAGCAGGATATATCGATACAAAATTCCAATCTAGCTGATTTCCCTTACATAAGTACATATAGATAGTAATAATAAATCATGTAATCATAAAATGTATGTTGTGTATATATACAGTATCTATCTATATACTTTACCCCCTTCAGTTAGTATTTATTTTATTTATTTATTTAAATGTTATCTCAATTTTAGTTTTATGGCTTTAGTGACTAATTTAACTATTAAATAAATAATCAGTCAAAACTCTCATCTTTCACTTACTGGATCATACTGTCCAGCAGGATCCTGAATGACAGATATGTTGACGTCAACCATGCCGATCTCTTCTCCATAGTATGTTGTGGGAGTTCCAGGCAGAGTCAGCAGCAGCATGTTTATAGCGCGCACATATTCCTTACCAGCACTCGAGCCGATACGCGGCTTATCATGGTTTCCCACCTGTAGATGACAAACAAACAGACAGACAAAGACTTATTAGTGCAAGGAACAAACCAAAGAAAAATGTATTTGAATGTTTATCTATAAACATATGCAAATAATTACACTGTAAAATTATTTGTAAAAATCTAAATAAAATAAATAAAAACAAAAAAAAAAACGAATTTTCCCATTTGGTCTAAAAATAAATCTAAATGAAATTAAAAACAAAAAAAGAAACATTTTTGCCATTTGGTCATATAGAAGTGAGTTTTATTATTGTAACACACAACAGATTTTTAATCAAATTTGTTGGGTTAGCGATTTTGTGAACCCTGTGGTGGGTGATCGATATCATGGGTGAATGTTGTTTCTTCAGTTGGCTCAACAAAATGGTTCATGACTAAAATGACTCATTTCATGACTCTAGACATAACTTTGTGAAGACAGTTTCAAAATACAGTGACATCATACGCTTTTAGCCCACTGGAGGTTTTAATGTAAAATTCAAATCTGGTCACTCACCACCCAGTTTGGCCATTTTCCTTTTGGCATTTTCGACATCCATAATTCAACTAGACCCTTGGCATGATTGCCGGACAGATTATCAGGGAGGTACAGTAGATAGAAGTTAAACGGGAAGTCGCTTTCCTTGGCGTAGTTTGTGCCATAGTACCTCATGGTTTTATCGATTTCTTTATAGTCGTAACATTCTGTCACCATAAACCTGAGTGGTAAAAACAGAAGGGAGTCATTTATAAGACAGAAGCACAGAGGTGTTTAGTGTAGAAGTTGGTGAAGTGAGGAGACCTGTATCGACCAGGCTCTCGGCTGTAGGTGTCCATCTCTATCCTCCAGTCTGTCAGGATCTCATGGAGTCCTGCTTGTGTGTATGTGTAGTCATGAAACAGCTCAAACTCTGTGTCCACTGTTGACTGAGCAGAGAAGGAATGTATTACATTTAGTCATGCACACACACTAAAGGATCAATACTTTGAATTTTATTAAGAAATAATTTATATATAATTTTCAAAAGATGTGTTTTAATGTTTTCTTTTTTAATAATTAACTAGCATTCGGAATACATAAAAAAAAAAAAAATCTAAAAACATTTTTTAGATGCTTCCTAAAATAGCACTTTTAGAAATGGAAGGAAACTTTGAGAGAGATTGAAGACATTCAAAATACATTTAATTTACTTTAGTTTAGTTTAAGAAATATAACTATTTTTTACAAATATTTTTCATGTTCAGATCATTTTGGAGCCAGGAATGTATAGATTAAAATTAAGTGTCAGAAAGGTGTCTTGTTAATTTTTTTTTTTTACAAATATGTATCCCTTTTACACAGTTTTACACAGCTTTCACAATATTTCTGATCAAATGCAAACATTTTTTTGTTTTTTGTAACTAACCCTAAATTTATGAACAGCAGTCCATTTAATCTTAAAAAACTAAAAACAAAGTGAATAAGATTAATAACAAATAAAGAAAAATGAAACAGAATTTAATGCATTATGTCCATCTATGGGCAGCATGGTGGCTCAGTGGTTAGCACTGATGCCTCACAGCAAGAAGGTCGCTGGTTTGAGTCCCGGGCAGGCCAGTTGGCATTTCTGTGTGGAGTTTGCATGTTCTCGCTGTGTTCACGGGGGTTTCCTCTGGGTGCTCCAGTTTCCCCCACAGTCCAATGACATGCATTATAAGTGAATTGGGTAAACAAAAATTGGCTGTAGTGCAGGGGTCACCAAACTTGTTCCTGGAGGGCCGGTGTCCTGCAGATTTTAGCTCCTACCCTAATCAAACACACCTGAACAAGTTTATCAAGGTCTTACTAGGTATACTTGAAACACCCAGGTCGGTGTGTTGAGGCAAGTTGGAGCTAAACCCTGCAGGGACACCGGCCCTCCAGGACCGAGATTGGTGACCCCTGCTGTAGTGTATGAGTGTGTTTGTGAATGTGAGAGTGTATGGGTGTTTCCCAGTACAGGGTTGCGACTGGAGGGGCATCCGCTGCATAAAACATATGCTGTAAAAGTTGGCGGTTCATTCCACTGTGGCGACCCCTGATAAAATTTTAAAATATAAAAAATGTTTTTAAAGACTACTAAACTTAGTCGATACATATTTTTGTAGTAAATTAATTTGAAAATGTAACAAGAAGCTGCACATCTATTAGGAACATCTTTTGCCCTAGATACTTCCTCTGGTGTATGAAATGAATAAATATTTCACGGCATTCTTACAAAATGAGGGACAAAATTCGTTGAAACCCATGTTCAACAGTAATCGCCATCCACTCACAATTCATAAAATTCAACTTGTGTTGATCCTATAAAATTCCTTGGTTAGTTAGTGCTAACAAGCCCACGAGCACCGAAAGAGAAGTCAATAAATAAAATGGCCATAAAGACCACAGAGTCTTTCAACTGCCTTTCCTAAATCTACAATGACTTTGAAATCATCTAGAATTAGGATAATCGTAATGACTTGCCAGTAAATCCAGAGAAATATGCACTAGTAATCCCTAAATGACATAGTGAGAACAACGAAAAACACCCCTGAATGCATTCAAAAAATACTTTTGGCTCAATCAGGTGAAGTGTTTCAGTAAATCGGTGTGTAAATGCAGTGTTTTTATGAGGAAACATGATTGTTTGTCTTACTGGATCTTGGTCAGGGTCAACCTGAGGTTCATTTCTCAAATGTATGGCCTCCAGCATGTGCTTCACAGCGTCCATGCGAAACCCGTCCACCCCTTTCTCCAGCCAGAAGTGGATTATGTCCTGTTACCCAGACATGAAACAATGATCAAAGAGGTCCCTGTTTGTGGTGAAACATGATATGCTACGGTGAATGGCAGATCTGCATGAAGGGCTTTTTTGTTAAGGAGCTTCAAGGCTAATATTCCCTCACCATGTTAATTAAAAGATTGAACATCGTTTTGGCAGAGTTTACACCTGGTATTTAGATTTAGGCAGAAACCGAATATTCTCCATGCACTTGACCGAAAACCACAACGCATATGCTTTGTAATAATTGTTCAATATTTTGTTAAATAATATATTTTGTAAGACTTTTTAAAATTTAACTCAACCTAAATTATGTTCATTAAAAAAACACAAGCCAATAAAATAACCACATTTTATCAACAGTGAACGAGTTGAGAGGTGTAATTTTTACCAGCGTTGCTATGGCAGCACAGTAACGCTATGCAAGCAGCAGAAACAAAAAATGTCCTGTTGGTGGTGGTGCGTTATTAGAGTTGACTTTGCTTCTATAGAGAGCATTCATGCATAGAATATTTACTGGTTTATGAACGGAATATCGACAAAGTGGAATATTGACCTATTCAGAAATTTGACCATGGCATGCGTGCTCTACTACTCTTGTGCTTTGATCAATGAAACAGCAAACCAGCTGTTGAATGTTTCAATTAAATGGATGGGTTTCATAGCGCAGAGATTTCCACATCTTGTATGAAAGCCACTTCACATTGTGAAATATTGTGAAATATTTTTTATTTTGCATAGCGCATTTCACAATAATTATTGTTTCAAAGCAGCTTTACACAAGGTGCACATTATTGCATTACAATCAAATTGGGAAAAGTTATGGTTATTAGTAACTTTATTAGTTACTAAAAACTTTAACTAACTAATAGCTTTTATGACTATGGCTGCAAGGAGAATGAAACTAGCGTGCTAAGCAGTGCTGGGCACTGCAGCGCAACATAGTCTTTTTGTGGCTCATATTTTAGAGTTTCGCAACTATCGTCATGTACTTTGGGTCATGACTAATAGAGGGAAGTCTGGGGTTCTCTTCTGAGACTGCTGTGCTGCCCCCATGACCCGGCCCTGTGTAAACGGTTGAAGATGGATGGATGGATTTTAGGCCATTTTTTTCTTTTTTGGCCAAAAACTAAAATTAACATTTTCGGCAGCTGAAAATTCAGTGCATCCCTATTTTTCATCTGACCACAAGTGGATGATGGTAAATATGGGTGTAAATGAAGTCTAAAATGCGAAAACACATTTGAGTGTTGGAAGTAAAACGAAAAAAGCTATTTTACAAAAACAGATAGATTATGATCAAAATTGGAAAAATCCAAACACAAGTTGTCACAAGAGACAAATTTGAACTTCTTAATAGCAGATGGTAATGCATCTCATCTATAATTGGTGTTTTTCTCACTTGCACAGAATTTCAACATCCTGTGCAAATGAAAATATTGAATCCTTTCTAACTTTCTGCAAATGCAGAACTTTTGGTTACCCAGGGGTTACTCTTTTATCAACTCCAGAACAAGACACTTTAAGCAGTCAAAAAAACTATTAGACCTCTTTATATAAAAGTTTTTTTCCATAAATTATGTAAAGTGTTTATATTGGTGATGACTTCACTCTCAGATGGTCTAAAGCCCACTTGGATAAGACGTACATTCAGAAACAAGGTCAGCTATTTTGTGGCTGTTTAAACACATTCAACCACTTGAGCATTTCCACCAGCATGCATTTTCAACTGCCTCTGCAGGTGGTCAAAAAATGAATAAGCTCTAAACATTTAAGACCTCAATAGCGATTGTATTTTAGTAACGTCCAGTTGTGATCAGATTGACAAAATGCATCTCAATACAAAGTATAAACAGGGCCTAAAAGTTCATTATTGAAAATTTGGCTCCATCAAAGTACAAGTTTGTACACATTAGATTGCAATATGAAATTATGTGCGTCATTCCAATAGGAAATTGTTCAATTGGGAGATTGAATGTGACAAATTTCACCAGTCAGATTTCTCTCAGAGTTGCTTGGTTTAAAAGTGACGTCTGTGTTATTTTCTCTTGATACATCTTGACAATGTGACATTGTACACAAAAAAATGTCAATGAAATGTCACTAATGTGACTGTCTGCACCTTAAGAAAAAAAAATTCTATTTTAGGAATGGTTTGCTGTAAAGTTCCATGTGTAATCTAAAATTGTACTTCTGTGGCATCACTGCAAAACCCACCCTTTTGGAACCTTTACATTTAAGTGTGTAATCATGTTCATATTCAGTGCAGCAGCGTAAAATCTTGTTTACATGAAGACCAATTCTTATTGTTTGTCATATTGCATTTTTGTAAGGAAAATGTAAAAATCTCTGTAATATGACAGTTATCATAGTTCCGATAACTGCTTTTGAGGTGATTACACCACAGGAACTGGGAATTATTTTGGAAGAACAAAATGATCTCCTACTTCAGAGTAGGTTGGTCTCGCACAAGTTGTGTAAACACAAAAGGCATTAGGGTTTTCACGATACTGGAATTCGTTACCAATCGATACTGAAATTTTAAAAATGACCATTTCCCGCAAACATTTGAGCGCTGTAGAGTGAGTTCATAAACAGCGCTGGTCTGCCATTGTGTTCACGTGTTCAACAGAAATGTGATTGGCCGTGAAGGTCATCAGTTCACCGAACTCACTGCTGTTTACTGAGTGTAACCCACAGATACAGGGACACTGGAGCATTTTAAAGCCACGATTCATGAGCGGATCGCTCGTATGTCAGCTTATAGACAAACCAGCTGATCGACGTGACTTTGAAACACTCCAGTGTCCCTGTATCTGTGGTTACACTCCATAAACAGCGGTGAGTTCAGTGAACTGATGACCTTCATGGCCATTCACAGTCATTTCTGTTGAGCACGTGAACACAATGGCAAATCAGCACTGTTTAAGAATGTGCTCAACAGCACTCAAATTTTAGTGGGAAATGGAAGTTTTGAAAATATCAGTATTGATTGGTACCGAATTCCAGTATTGTGACAACCCTAAAAGGCATGGTTGTAGTCAATGTTGTTTTCACACGTTCTTTAGCCTGGTCTTACCGTCATCTCCTGTAAGACCAGGGGGTTACGATAGTTCAGGTCTGGCTGTTCCTTGAGGAACTGATGGAAATAGCACTGCTGCCGTACTTCATCATACTCCCAGGTGGAATTCCCGAAAACACTCACCTGACAAATCAAACAATGTGACACTTTTGACAACCAGAAGCTACTTGTTGCATAATAGTAATCAGTTTTATTAGTTCAATAACTATAACAACAAAAGGTGCATAACATACAGTATTAGATCATTAAATAACTTGGTGGACAAACATTCTGAAATGGCACTGACGTTCAACCATAAAATTCAATATGCATGTAGATAATGGTACAGCAACTCCATAATCACTGATTTGTTTGCAGTGTGTGAATGGACATTCATACCCAGTTGTTAGGAGGCTTATCTGCTGTGCAGTTAACCCAGATATAGTAGTCTGTGTAGGGCTCTGTGTAATTACGGCTAAGCTGAAACCAGATGTGTTTGTCACTGGTGTGGTTCGGGATGTAGTCCATGATCAGCTTTAAACCTGGGTCAAAAAAGCTTTTATCAGACAGAGAGTTTTATAGTGTCATGACATTACAATAACAGGGTTATAACATTGTAATAAGCTTGGAACGTTAATGATTAACCATTGTGTTATTCATGAAGCTCATAACATGCTAAAATTCAAACTATAGCCATAAATGCAGCAAACAAATGATGACTGGAGAAGTTGGTTGGCAACAATGTTGATTGAAATATCAGTAGCTATTTTTCCATCCACCTATATTTATGTGCATTTTGACAACCAAGGAAACACCAAGATGCACATACATTTTCTAAATGTGCATAAAAAAATTAGGCGTACAACTAATTAAGATAAACTTTATTCGATAAAAGTGCATAAACTAAGATGGAAACACATTTACAGAATAAGCTCCAGCATGTGCATCAAAATCTTGTGGTTTTGTTTTAACGGATCATGAATTTAAAAAAATGGGCAGGATAAGATGCCATTAATGGACAAACCACCAGACTGGTAAAATGTTGATTTGGTCATTCTAAAATCGCTTAGCCAAAGTAGTATGTCAAAGTGGTTTGGGATTATTACCTCCCAGAACTATCCCAAAGAGTGTATTGCACCTCCAAAAGCCACCGTGTATTGATTACATTTCGCACTCTTCTTCTTAGGCACAAGTTATTTATTATAATTAAAAAAAAAAAAAAAGACCTACAATGGCTTCTCTTATACAGTACTGGTGTACCGGATCACAAATTTGAGTTAGTTTTTATCAATTTTTAATAATTTTTAAATTCTTTGTTTTTATTTTCGTTTCTTTTATTCTTGTTTATGTAAAGCACTTTGAATTACCATTGTGTTTGAAAGGTGCAAATCTCATGGTTCGGATCACACTACGGTTTTTGAGTCACGGATCGGACCATTTTTTGGATCAGCAAAAAAGGGAGGAGACAAATGTCATTTGCTTTCCATTTATTACAAAAACAGTAATGCAAGGAACTTTTGGTTTTAGCAAACATAACTTAGAACCTGTAATTTTAATAAAAATAGAAGCAGAGAAATAACCAGCTGAAAAAAAAGTTAAACATTACTGTGAAAAAGGATCTTCGCTACTGTTGCTGATAATGCTAAATTTATAAATCTAACATTTTAATCTTGTACAACACATTTATTTTTTAGTTCATAATTTTCAATTAATGATTCAATAATTCACTCCTAAAACTTCGTTTCGTTACTAGATGTATCATTTTAAAGAACTATTCAGTGACATATTTTTGGTGGTGGTTTGTCGCCACCTGTTGGATAAACAATGTAATTGCTACAACTTTCAACAGCGTCAAGTTGCATTAACCTGTTATTTTAATCTTTACCATAAAAATCAGTGTTACTGTCTTAATTATAAACTGTTATTTCCATACTTCTGTGTTATTCGATTGTTTGTTACTTTGTAACTAACTGAAAAGAGTAAAAAAACTAGATCTCTCTCGATCAAACGCAGATTTGACTCATTGGATGGAAACAGTTCTTTATTTGCTAATTTTTTATGCTATATTCCAGTTTTGCGCATATTTGGATGGAAACATAGCTATTAATCTTGTATGTATATTAATGCACATTCACCTTTATCGTGCATGCTAGTCAAGAGGTCATCAAAGTCTTCCATTGTTCCAAAAAGAGGGTCAATGTCTCTGAAATCCTCCACATCGTATCCAAAGTCCCTCATAGGAGACTTGTAGAAAGGACTGATCCAGATCGCCTTAATGTTCAGGTACTCGAAATGACTCAGTTTCTCCTTAATTCCTGAAGTCAAACATTGAATTATTAAAACATTAGCTACATATTTTGTGCATCTGACACTCAACAATCCACACTGGTATTATCTTGACTAACCCAACCTTTATCATCACAATCTTTGGATATCTATATATGATCATAATATTTTACTGCATGTAGAAGATAAGCGTGTATTTGACTTAGCCACGGTGTTTGCTTTTTGTTGAACTTGTTTTAAAGTAAAACACTAAGAACCCTGTAATGTAATCACATTATGGCATGTGTAGAGCCAATTTCAGCCATTATATAAGAGCAGTTAAACAACCTCCTCCACTTGCATGAACTAAATATACAGCAATACAGAGCCATTATGAGGGGAAAACGTGGCTTTTGTGTGTCTGTCCAAGCCATCGATATGCTCACTTCTCAAATATCCCTACAGCTCAGCTCAGTTTTTGAGACCCGACTGACTTCGTTCTTTGTTTTGATTTAGGCTCATTTCCTTATATATAATTTTAAACAACTGAAAGTATAATATTACATGGTTGTACTTCATTTTACTGTAAAATGAAATGATAGACAAAATAATGTCTATTGCCAAATTGATACAGTATTTCAAAATCAAGTATATGCAACAAGAAAAAGATATAAAAAATACAAATAAAAAATAATACAAATAATTAGAGATAGATAGATAGAATGAATCATTACTTAGTCTTGGGGGCATGTTGTAATACCAAGTACATAATAGAAAAAAAAATGATAATAATGAGTGCGTTAACTTTCTAAAAATATATATATTGAAAAAACAGAAATGCTGCTTGGCAAAATACGTTTAGTGACTGAAATTTCAGAAACTAGAACAGAAATAAATAAAAGCTAAATAGAAATCTAAAATAAGTAAACTGCATATGAACTCATCAACTCTTCTCTATCTTTAGGCCATGTTCCAAATCCTTTCAAGCTAGCTGTTATTAAGCCTATTAT
>CAIGQV010003909.1:24779944-24836737 GCA_903798115.1 Danio jaintianensis
GTGTTTTGTTTTGTTTTGTTTTTAAAACAGGAACTCCTGTTCTTTCCCTCATGTATTAGAAAAAAGTTTTTAATGCTTTTGGTTGTACTGTGTTTCCATTGGGTTGTGACTCTTGAAAGACTGTCCGCTGAATCTCCTGGTTTTCACTGGAACAAAAGAAACGACTGATGTCTTGTGTAGAAACGCGGCTCTTTCCTCAGGTGGAATTGACTACCAGGGGTCCTCCAGATCAGCACCGCTCTGAAGAGAGAGAGAGAGAGAGCACACAGAAAACACAATCAGCTGGATTAGAAATTAAATCAGCATTAGAAAGACTTCATACACCTAAAACTAATACAATATGATAAAAAAAAGTGTTAGCCCAAATGTAACATTGTGATCCTTAAAACAAATTATTATGTGCATTATATTCATAAGGGTGCTCTGAAATTGGGATAAAATATATTAAAGATAGAAAGATTTTACTAATTAAAGCTTTTTTTTTTTTTTTTTTAAGCTGTTCAATTTCATAATTGTATAAATTTACAAAAGGTTAGTCAAAAAGTTAGATTTTCATTATAGAGCTGTTTTCCACAATGAGATGAATAATTAAAAATAGAATAAATTCCTGAGCACCAAATCAGCACAATAGAATAATTCTTAAGGATGTGTCATGTGTCACTGACAACTGGAATAATGGGGCTCAATACTTAATTAGTCATGAAGATTTGCTTCAAGACTAAATTGCATTTTAAAATTTTCTAAAAATGTTACATTTTATACAGTAACTATAACTGTGATACATATTGTATAAAAGGTTTTACTGTGTGCAAGAGAAATAAAACAATCTAAAAAATTATGTAAACTTCAAAAATACTGAATAGTTATCTTCGCTACATAATCTATACTTCCGAAGCAAAACCATTGTTAATCTCCAACCTGTAATAAAAAGCTGTAGTGACAAGTGACAGTGTCAGCAAAAATCTCTTTTTTCTCAGCAAAAAAACAAAACAAACACCACTTGGACAAAGTGAACTCATTTAAATTGCCCCTGGTCTCCCATTCTCCATTACAGCTAAGCATTGCAGTGATTCCCAAACCTCGAAACTAGAATTGTCAAGTTTCTTTTTTGTTTAAGATTTTATTTGAATGAGAACAACCACTCTGCTTTAATAATAATAAAGAATATAGCAATACAATTAGGGATTTAGAGATTAATTCATTTCACTATTAACCACGCTTTAATTCATCACAGGTAATAAATCATATTACACGGCTGTTTGGAATACTTGATACTCGTAACATTCAAAGGTAAGTTATTCTGAGATGAATAACACTAGCTCATCCAGGAGTGAATGCGTTCAAATCCATATAATTACACTCATATGTATCTGCTTGTTTTTCATTTTAAACGTTTTTAACTTGGTACCATCACGTGACTGAATAATGAGCAAGTTGGTGTATACTCCATCAGCTGTTTCTGTTAGCTTAGTAGTTTATTAGTTCTGTAATTAAACACAAAGACTCATATTTTAATTTTTTTATTCATATATTTTATTGTAGCGGTGTCCATAAGTGGGATAAAGTGCATTCAGGACAGTTGTCAGTCTTATACAACAGCCCTCCAGGTTTTACTCTGTGAAAACAACCTCCTGGATGTACTTTATCCATAACAAAGGCACCCTGCAATACAGTCTTTCTGTTGCATGGAACGAACTTATTGCAATTTGTGCAAAATGAAAACTAAAATTATACCAGCGGTGCATGGGGCAGATTTATAAAGGACATGGAGGTTAATACCAGGGGTGCACGTAACTTTTTTGGTGCTCGATGTTGCAAGAATCCCTTCATAATTTAAGAATCGCAGTGCAACCCAAAAATATTCTTTATTTTTAATCCTCATACTTGTCCACTGTCTTTCAAATCAGTAGATTTTTAGTATTCGATTAATTTAAAACACAACACAGTTTATGAACACTTACTACCTTGTATATCTAATAAGTAGAGGTTAGAATAAGTAGGGTTCATTTTTACAAAAATGCGTTGTACATTTTACAATCGCCAACATTTAAACTGCTTTCTATACACATAAATCACATTGTAAATTTAATTTGAAGCAGGCGCCAAATGAGACATATCATCTTTGACACATGCAAAGCATCAAGATTAAAGACCATTATTACACAGCTCTCTGGAACTACTACAAATCATCTTGACCATGAATAAAAAAATAATAAATAAATAAACAATTTGAAGCCCTGCACAGTCACACATCCATTTTTTGTTTTTCTATCCCTTTTGATATAATTTAATGTGCTTATGAGTAAATCTTGTGTGGTTTTGTCAGTTTAAGCATGATCAACATGAAAGATAACCTATCCTTGTAATGAGGTGCTGTTTCACAGGCTTTGCAGTGTGCATGCGCATATTGTTAGTGAACAACAGTCATGTTCCGTAATATGATTCCTTTTCCAGAACACATCTAGGTAAGCCATTTCGAAGACATAAATTCAACTGCATTCATTGACAGAAACAATGCTGCTTTGTTAATGCAACACGCGAATAAAGAAGTGAATTATCTACAGGGCTTGAATATTTAACAGGTTAAGTAATGTAGTACTACTTTGACAATTTGGTCATAGTGCAAACCACAAAAAAACTTGCCAGCAATTAAACAAATGGATAATTCCATGTACTACTTCTGATACATTTATGAAATCAATACATATGGGATGAATTAAGTGAGATTCTGCCACAATGTTTTAAAAAAAATTCTATTCTCTTTAATAAACATTGGAATCAATTAGCAATAAACTTACCAAATGAAACAGGTGGGCTGCATTAATCAAAGGGTGAACACATACATCATTAGTTTTGTTAATATCTTAAACTATGTGTGGTCTGGATATGAACACCATCCTTATATTTGCAAGTGCAAAAATACATTTAAAAAAATAATAATGTACTCAGTTATACAACCAAAAATGTTCATCTGGATATGAAAAACATGTTTTGGTATTTAAAAATGAATTAAGAAAAAAAAAGTGGTATGATTGATTATAAATCTTTATGACATATAGTCACTGGCTATCAGTGAGAAACACTAGGATCTAGTCTACTGCTCACAACAAGCCAACAAAACATCACACAGTGATTAGGCCTGAGTATGTCAAAAGTACAAAGTTACTAAAATCTAACTCAAATTAGAAATTAGTCCAACAGAAATTACACCGTGTACACTATTAAAGTAAATAACTGACAAGAAAAGCTTTGTTTACCTTCATTAATAAAGAGAACCTTACTAACATTCAACTAAAATACTGCTACTTGACAGCAATAATATCACTAAAATGTTTGGGTCTCTTTTTTAAAGGTAGTTTATCATGCTGAAAACAGTAATGCTGTGAAACAGTAGTGTACTTCCCATCGTTTAAATTTACTATGTTAATAATTACACTTGTTAAAGGAGTCACATTATTATTTTGTACAGGGTATAATATAAATTGTAGATTTCCCTGAGTTCGGAGGTTGTAAAGTATAATATGTACAACCCCAAATCAGAAAATGTTGGGACACTATGAAAAACTCAAATAAAAAAAAGAAAGTAGTGATTTCTAAATTTACTTAGACTTGTATTTCATTGCAGACAATACAACAAACATTATTTAATGTGTTCCTCATGGTTTTTATTGGGTTTTTTTTTTTTTTTTCTTAAACACATTCCAATTTTGGTTCTTGAAACACATTTCAAGTTGGAACAGTAAAGCATTTACCACTCTGTAATGTTGCCATTCCTTTTCACAACACTTAAAAGATGTTTAGGGACTGAAGACACCAAGTGATGAAGTGTTTCAGGTGTAATTATGTCCATTCTTCCTGCAAAATGCACCACGCATTCTCTAATGGAGAGAGGTCGGGACTGCAGACAGGACAGTCAAGTACCTGTATCCTCTTCCTCCGCAGCCAGGACTTTGTAATGTGTGCAGAATGTGGTTTTGCATCGTCTTGTTGAAATATGCATGGGTGTCCCTGGAAAAGAAGTCTTCTTGAAGGCAGCATATTGTGCTCCAAAATCTCTATGTAATTTTCAGCATTGATGGTGCCATCACAGAAGTGCAAGTTATCATTGCAAAGGGCAGTGACAAAAACCCATACCATGACAAGACCCTGGCTTTTGGACTTGTTGCTGGTAACAGTCTGGATGATACTTTTCTTCTTTGGTCCAGACCACACGGTGTCAATTTCTCCCCAAAGATAACTGAAATACTGATTTATCTGACCAGAGTACACATTTCCATTGTGTAATGGACCATTCCAGATGCCTCCAAGCCCAGAGAAGTTGACGACAATTCTGGACACTGTTAACCTAGGGCTTCCTTTTGGCACAGTACATTTTTAACTGGCATTTGTGAATGTAACTATGTATTGTGGTACTTGTCAAAGGTTTGTCAAAGTAGATATCAGAGATCACGGTAGTTCAGCTTAGGCTTGCGCCCTTGTCCTTTACGCACTGAAATTCCTCCAGATTCCTTGAATCTTTTAATTATGCTATGCACTGTTGAAGGTGAAATATCCAAATGTCTTCCTATCTTTCTTTGAGGAACATTGTTTTTAAACATTTCAATAATTTTCTCAAGTATTTGTTGCCAAACTGGCGATCCTCTGCCCATCTTTGCTCCTAAAGGACTAGAACTTTCTTGGACGCTGCTTTTGTACCAAATCATAATTACAATGACCTGTTGACATCACCTGTTTCAAATCACATAATTTAACCAATTTACCTTATTACTAGGCCTAAATTGCTCATGTCCCAACAATTTTTGGAATGTGTTGCAGGTCTGAATGACAGGAAAGGATGTATATTTACAAATGAAATGAAGTTGATCAGACAAAACATGATACATTTTGTGTTCATATTGTCTGCAATGAAATACAAGTCAAAGTAAATTTGGAAATCACTACTTTCTTTTTTATTAGCGTTTTCGATTCTGTCCCAACTTTTTCTGATTTGGGGTTGTTATACTTCACATGCAATATACTGCATTGTTGTGGAGTCCAGTGATAACGCTATTTCTTGCAATATGACATGAAATAATTTATGTAATGATCAAACTAAAATAAACACATTAAACGTATATAAACAAATATATATTTCTGAACTAATCAAATTTAATTCAAGTTAAAAAACTGTAAAAATTTAGCCTTTAAAACACTGACTGAGTGAAAACGTC
The DNA here is from genome assembly GCA_903798115.1 of Danio jaintianensis. Taxonomy (NCBI): domain Eukaryota; kingdom Metazoa; phylum Chordata; class Actinopteri; order Cypriniformes; family Danionidae; genus Danio; species Danio jaintianensis. The sequence continues at coordinate 24,785,155 of CAIGQV010003909.1, forward strand.
AACAGATATTCAGATTTGTATTTACTGTTGTCATTTTCCTCTCGTTTCACTACTCCGGACATTAGTATTTATTTTCAGCTCTCTGCTCTGAGACTCTTGGTACACTTTTGGGCCAGTCTAGCCAATACTAAATACCAAATTCTTGCCACATAAAATGTATTTAAATGATCTCACATCTGCAATACGGATATTATTATATTATTATTGCGATAACGTAAAATATCCGATATACTGCACAGCCTTATAGATAATTTAATTACACAATATAAATTAAATGTTTGGAGTGGGAGCAAAACTGCTTTTTTGTTTGCCAATTTCTGATAAACAATTTTCACACATTGTATGAGTACTGCAACCATGCATCGCCCTCCTTGAGTGAAAATTATTTTAATTAAGGGCTGTGCAACATATATTATATAGCGTATGGACAAAATAAAAAGTCAATATTACTATTACTATTACTATCACTATTATGGGGAGTTTGCCATCTTTTTTATGCTCAAACAACAACTTTATACATTAAACAAAGTTCAAAGTGTAAAAAGCATACTATGAGCCATTTAAATAAAATAAAATGTTCTATATTATAAAAGTCTATTAACAATTATGAAACCCCACTGGCATTACTATCGATAACATTTGGTATCATGACAAGCCTAATGAGGAGAACCCAAGAGCATAACGAAAACACATACACACACAACCCAGATCTATAGGATGTCCTGTAGGGGAGAGGGGAACATTTGGATCAAAACTTCAACTTTATCCAACTGGCATCCAGACCAACACTTCAGAATGTGTCACACTAATTAAACATACAAAACTAACAGACACGTTCTCCTGACGTGTTGGCCCTCACACAAATGTTTCTATTTAGAGTTACAATCACAAAACAGATATAGAAACTGCAGGCTTTATGACATGCAGCGCGCACTTTCACCAGATCACACGTTGTCAAAGTGACATCATCATCATGAGACGTGGCTGAACAGTTGATAATAGCATTTATAAAAAACAACTACTTACATGCGATTATATTCATTTAGTTATCAAAAACTGATGTTTGTGATGAGGTGATCTCAACCGCTGTGCTTTGGGACAGAGGATGATTGGAATGAGCTCATTACAGCTGTGATTTGAGCAGGATGTTTTACTCTTAGCAGAAAATAAATTAGAGAAGCTGCCAGATTGCATGGGATAGAGAGAGCAAACACTCTGTGAGAAAATAACACTTGTCTGATGAACGCTAATACCAGGTATAAACAGGTCCAGTAAGCGAGGTGGCAAACACGAAGCAACGTCTCATGATGAAATGAACCCAACAGGTCAAGGGGTAAGTCATATTTCTACATTTTTATGGTAATACCAGGGTCTAAATGCATAAATGTCATCATTCTAGGAGGTTCCATACATTTAAAAAGCCAAACTCTGTTCATACTCACACCATCCTCTTCTCTTTGGGGGTTCAACCGGTTGTACACTGTCTCAATAACACTGTGTCTGTGAAGAAAATAAAATAAAAACTTTTTTTTTTTTTTACGTGAACTAGTATACAGTTTATAGAGCAAGATCCAAAGTCAAACTGGAATCTGTGCACTTGGTGTTAGCACTATAGATCATTAAAACAAAGAATGAAACCATGGCCTAAATCTTGCATTTGGTCAGTGACATGAGAAACTGTACCAGTCATTTACCATGAAAGTGCATGTGTATTATTTTAATATAAAAAGATCATTGTGCGGCATATCAGATAACACATTTTCACATTAGCCTGTGCAATAATCAAATTAAATTGTGTTCTCTGAGAGAGTTTTTAATTTGCAACTTGGTTAATTTACTGTTCATTTTATGCCCAGCATGTAACCATTTACATTTGTACAGGTGTGTAGATTTTGACTATGATTTGTACTTACTTGCTGGCAAGGCCGCCCCCTGGTGGGAGATTAGGGATGCTTTCTTGGGACAGGCTGCTCATGACATGTGCCAGATCAGGCACACCTTCTTCCCCTGCTTTCTCTATGAGTTCTGATTAGGAGAAAGAAATTACAAAACACAGGTTAAACCTTGTTAAATGTTTAATAAACTGATTAGAAAAAAACTAATACTACGCAGTATGGCTTAGTGTATATGAGACCTCCTGTGCATGTGTACTGAGAAACAGGCAATGCATTACTAGAGCACTGGTGTTGAATTGTATTCTTTTGTAAAAGAGAATTGGAAAGTAAGGACATGCGAAGAAAGAAACTTAAGAGACGCTGAGACACAAAAGTGAGACTCTAGAAGGAAAGCCTGTGGCCCAGTTGGGCTGCTCTGGGCCTGTTGCCAGTTAGATGTTCAGCCAGAACATTCCTCAACAGAGCAGCAGTGCCGATGACTCCCTCAGGCAATCTCAGCACCCAGCCAAACATTACAACAACGTTACCCCAACCTTTGCCCAAAGCTCAAGGCCAAAAGTTTACATAACCCCCAAATACACACAAAACTAACAACTGCTCGCCAGAATATGTTCAATGTCCAATACAGAAAGAAAAGGCCAGTGGAGAAAAAAAGAAAAGAAAATTAAACAGTGTCAGGCAATTGAGACATTAAACTAAGAAGAGAAGAATAATGAGGTTGGAGAAAGGATGGTAGGTTATTAAGGTATTACTCTGGGCCTGTATATGATGGCCTAAAAAAAAAAAAAAAAAAGGGCATCTGTCTGACCTTCTCTCAGGTCCAGGTAAAGTTGGACATGCATTCTAAAGCAGGGGTGTCAAACTCAACAAAACTCACTTTCACTCTAATTAATCACACTTGATCAAACTGTGTTCATCAAGCATTTTCGAAACCAGCAGATAAAGGGTGTTGAAGCAGGGTTGGAACTAAATCCTGCCCTCCAGGAACTGGAGTTCTCATGTTCTAAAGTGTCCATATGATAATTTCGGGACATGTTTTAAGAGAGCATACCAAAACAAGGCATTTGTACTTCCCTGAACCACAACACAAAGATTAGTTCAGGGAACAGCTCTGCACAGTTTAGCTTTAACCCTCATTAAACACAAGCTTGCTTGAAACCTATAGATAAGTGTGTTGAAGCAGGTTTTGAAAAACTCTGCAGGGCTGCGTCCCTCCAGGAACTAAGTTTGACATGCTGGCCCTAAATAAAACTTGTATCACAGCTACATCAAGGGTTTGTCAGTGGTGGTTCCTTGGAGTGCAGCTGCCGGTTGCTTAGCAATAGCAGATGCCACGAGACCTCAAGCTCCTGAGTGTGCTGAACTTGATAGAGGAAGAGGCGCCCTTCCCGTTTTCTACATGGTTTTATATACAATATGTCCTTAGTTGTAATGTTGAAAAAGGGATTTCCATGCTCAGAAACACATATAAATGCTTTCAAAATTATGTGCTTAGCCAATAAGCTCTTCTCTTTCCTACCTTCCACACGTGACTCAAGATACTTGTCCAACTCCGCATCTCTCTTTACTGCATCCTCTGACACCTGGGGTGCATTTGGCAAACACACTAATACAATACTCATATTATCTCGACTTCCCTGAATGAGGAAAAAAAAAGAAAGAATAAAAATAATCTCATTGGGAATAAAGCAATCATGCCACATAAAAAGTCACACACAAAAGTGAGCACTAAAACTGTACCTTGTGTAGACTGGTATCCACCACTTCATTGCACACTCTCTCTAAGTCGTCCGTCACCTCTAACCTCGATCTCACAAAAGCACACAGATCCTCGTTACTCATCACATCCCAGATACCGTCACATGCCAGCACAACAAATTCATCCTCCGCATCCGACCGAGCAATCTCAAATACTTCAGGCTCTGGTGACACGAGCTGCTCCGTAGGGCCCTTGCCCTCTACACACTTGTAGTCATAGTCCCCCAGTGCTCGGGATACAGCCAGTGATCCGTTAACCCTCTGGATCATCACAGAGCCGCCTGCATTCTGTATACGCTCCTTCTCCCGAGGGTCGCAGGGCTTATGGTCCATGGTGGAGAAGCAGACATGAGCGCTGCGGCAGAGAAGGGCCCGTGAGTCCCCACAGTTAATGAAGTACAGATGTTCAGGAGAGAGTAGCACAGCTACCGCGGTTGAGCCACTTCTGTCCATGCCATTCCGCAGGTCTGTGAAGCTGCGCATGTGCTCATCAATTCTCAGGAAGCCGGAGCGGATGCCTCTTTTCACTGCCTCTATGGCTGGCATCTCAGGTGCTGGAGCTCCGGCCTTATGCAGTTCATCTGTTGATCCTGCAGCGACGATGTGTTCCAATAAGTGTTTGGAGCAGTAGTTAGCGACACGCGAGCCAGCATGACCATCATAGACGCCAAAGAAAGACCAGTCATCCAGACCATGTGGTAGGCCTACAGCAGCAGTGTGTGCATCTTCCATCTCCACCCTCCATCCCTGCATGCTGCTGAGGCCAAACCGCAGGCCGTTCCCCTCTCCGTGAGCATTGTGCTTTTCAGTTTTGGGCTTATCCAAAAACGCCCCCATGGCTCAGGCCACCGTCTGCAGAGATAGAGAAACAACCACTGAGTGACAGTATGAAAAAGACAAGTGGGGTGAAACACAAAAAAGCCCTAAAACATAATCTGCTTCATTTAAAAACTAAAAATATATGATAGCGGTAGCTTAAATGAGTAAGCTAACATTTGAGTAAGCATCCTGTTATATTGCATCTACGGTATAACTCTATACCAGTACAGCTGCTTCAGGCATGCAGATTTAAAATAAAGGGGGGAAAATCCCAGCACATACAGCCCAAAAACATCTACTGCAGAGTGAACACAAATGTGGAAGGTTTAGTCTTAGAGCTCAATAGACGGATTTCTATTAACAACAAACTTTGAGTGAAATAAACATGTAGAGATTCTTGGCCCTAAAGCCAGAGAGTGGGCGTAGCATCTGAGAATCAACAAACTGCAGCCCAGATAATCCAACCGCTTCTACAGGGCTACTTCACTGCTATAGCAGCATATTTTGCACTGCTATTGAAGTATTAGCCACTGAAAACTATATATTAAACTGCTCTTTGAGAAAAAATGTAGTGCTGCTTCAATGCTAAAATAAATCAAACAACTGATTGATTGGATTTCTGTGCCTTAATAGTCACATTTTGTACCAGTTTTATGCACTTTATAATATTTCATCTGCATTTATTTGTTCATTTGGCACAAGCACAGACCAACATTTTTGCTTCACAAGACTTCAATGTACAGATAGGAGCAAAGTTATTGCTTTTGTTTTTACTGTATATGACTCTCAAATTGTCTTTGACTTGCATAAATGTTTAATCAATGGTTTCAACAAACACATACTCGATTTTTTAAAAGGTCACCTACACCATGGAGAGCAAATAACAGCAAATAAACATATTTTGTTGAACCATCCCTTTAAAGTAACCAAATTTGTTCTGTGTATTTTGAAGGACTACTGATAATTACCACAGTACAGAATACTGGCACAAGCTTACCTGAACGCAAATCAAAATAGTATAATCTCAGACACAGGAACACCACTTCAAATCTAGAGAAACTGTAAATACATTTCAATATCCATTTGCTAAAATCTAAATTGGTCTAAAGCTTACCTTTTTCTTCAACACAAATAATATAAATCTATCACACAAGTGAAGCATTTGCAATCTTTTTTGTGTTATGTCACTGTTCTGTGATAGTCTAAATTCATTCATCACATCAGTAGCGCAAATGCAACTGAAGCAATAGTAAGGATTAAACTTCTCACCCAGCAGAAAGACAGGATTTGCTCTCCTCAGATGAACTCTCTTAAGACTTGAAGTCAAGCTGTGACATGCTGTCTGGGCTATTTTAAAGGTGCCTTTAGGGCAATTAATTTTATTCCACTGTCATCGTTGAAATGCATCTCGGCCATGCAAGTGCATCTCTTTAAATGGGGAAAACATCAAATTCTCTAAAATTGTTTGCCAATAGGGATGAAATTTCATATTTGGAATAACCAATGAATTTTAACAACAACCATCTCTAAATATTTGTTTATAAAATGTTAAAATAAAAAAATAAAAATAAAAACTGCATTTTACAGGTTGTTCAAGCTAATGCGCATACGCACTCAAAGGGAATGAGATCACGACAGCAACCTCCTTTACGGCTGAAGAAGGCGATCAGACGTCATCCTATCAATCAAACTAGGGCTGCACAATATATCGTTTCAGCATCGATATCGCAATGAGATCATTCGCAATAGTCACATCGTGAGTATACGCAATGTTGAGTCTGGATTATAATTGATCATTTTGCAAGTATTTTTTGAGGCCTGAGATTGTGTGAGGGTTGTAAAAGCATTTAGGCATAAGAAATTGTACCGTTTGTAACTTTGATAAATTAATAAAGAATAATTTTATTGAATTGTTTATAAAATGAAGACTATGCAGTATTACTTTACAATTGATTATTCGATTACTGTATACCTGAATACAGTTCCACTCCTTGGAAAACAAAAAAAATGCTGTAGTTGTTCATTTGTATATCTTTTTCTTTATTGAATTTATCTATACTTGTAGACTGTTTATTATATTTTATGCACTCCCCTACAGAATCATCCTAATCAATCTAAAATTTTTAATTCTTTCCAAATAGTTTAGTCAACTCATCTAGTGAAACTGTATTCATATCACTATATAGCAGAATAAAAAAATATATCGCAATGTCAGATTTTTCCAATATTTTGCAGCCCTAAATCAAACTATGGAACTCCCGTAAGAATCAATAACTTGTTACACTATATCATCTTCTGAATAATGCCATGTCCGATCTGGTTGGATTTCTGAAGTAATTCCCAACTTCTATTTACAAGTTTGTGGGGATTCAATGTGATAATTAATTAAAACACAATTAATGATGAAAAACTGTTGCTAGAATATAGTTTAGAATAGTTTGATTGTCATGCAATAGTTATAATAATATAACCATCACCCAGTGCGATTTACATTTAATTCCTAAATTAATACAGCTAAACTTTTAAGTAATGTGAACAATGTTAACTTCAATTTTTTTTAAGCCAAGTAGTTTTAATATAAGTGTTATTTCTGTACAGCATTCTTGAAGATGTTCACCGTTTTCATAACGAGTGCCTGTCTTGTGTCTCACGCACATTAAAATCTCGCTGCTTATGAGACTTTTTTGGCGTTCGTGTCCAAAAGTTTTCTGTAAAACTGCAAAAATATATATATTTTTAACAACAAACCTGTGCTGATGTTGTGAAACCCTAAACGGTTTCCCTTACCTATGAGAACTGTTTAAGGGATTATATGCAACATCCTTAAATTATTCTCTTAGGTATGGAGAAATTAACCCTCAAGTGTCATGATGTGTAGCTACTTTTTTTGAGAGGTGCGCATCAGGGACTGTGTGAAAGCCATGCCGGACTACCATGTACACTCGACGCAGCAGTATAAATTGGCCTTAAGAGGAAAATGGTTCTACATGAACAATGAACATTGTTCAAAACAATTCTACATGAACTAAGAAACGGGTCAGATTCAGTTTAAAAGAAACAAAGCCAAGGATTTATTTACAGAATAGAGTGAAAGTGACCCTACTCGTGGTGACCTCAGTTTCACAGGTTTAATCCAACAGTGCTAGCAGAGTTCTGGAACTCAGAGCTCACAGCCAGCCAACAGTCAAATAAGGTCAGCTGCGCTGCCAGATCAGTCACACGACAGCTCTTTTTGTCCACAGGTTACATATTCAATTCTGAGCAAACACTACATGAGTACACAAATAAATGTATAACAATTCCAGGTCCTTTCAAAACAAGGACAAATAGGTTACTTCAACGGTGAAAATGTGACTACTTGTTCTGCAAAATAGACCATACAGGTACAGACTAATCAAACTAACATGCAAGAATTGCATTTCCAACAGAGCAAAAAAGCTTTTATAAGTTAAAGCTTTAACAACATGGTGTCCTTTGAATAAGCAGTCAGTAATGCAATTGATTTAAGCCTAACAAGCTTTAACAAAACAGTTACAGCTCTCAAATTGTCGAACATGACAAAGCAAAGGCTTACAGTGCATTCAGTTCATTCAATGATTTGTGAGACAGTAATACTTGACTACATGAGGCTTTTAATGAATTTTAAAGATTATTTAAAGAATTGGTTTATAGAGTACTTGTTTGTTTGTTTTTTACACAGTTGGTTTTCTTATCTTATCACATTCATCTCAGTCTGCGGCCTCACAACTGAAATCTTTCATTCAGGCTAATAGGTAAAAACACTTTTTGGTGCATTAAACACTGGCTCTCCATCAACAATGACATTACAACTTCCAGAGTAGAAATAAGCTGCTTTTACCAGAGTAAGGACATTGCAAACACAAGCAAAGACGATGTTTTCAGTACAGCTCCAAGCGAAAATTTAAAGGCACAGACTATGTATATATTTTGAAGACTGCAATGCTAATGTGTCACAAAACAAAACATTAGGAAAAATTTACAGTATCTTCAGAATTCATATTTTAATTACCACACCCACTGTCAAACAGCTCTTAAATGATGCCATAATAAAAATCCGGATACTGACATAGCTGAATAATATGAGTTGAGTACATGGAAATGCTGTGAGCATCAAACAGCATTGTTTCCTTGTTCTCATGTAAATCCAACAAGCATAAAAGCCCGGTGAAAAAAACAAGCCTATCAGAACAAAAAACAGACTGTTACGTTGTACACGGGACTATTAATTAGAAGACCCTCAACGTTTGCATGTACTTTAGGTTACAGTCTATGTCAGCTGGACCTGCATGAGCAGCCGAGTTATCAGAGGTCCGGCAGCCAAATACAGACTGTCAACTTGATTTTAAGTTTATCTAAGCTTATATTAAACTTACAATAGCTGTGTCTCATTTCAGAGGCTGCATCCTCCGAAGGATGCAGACCTCAAAGGTGACTCCTTCGAAGTCCACACAGGCTGAACAGAGCGTTGTAAAATGAGACGATCGAGCCTACAGAGGACAGATCTTGTCACCTAGCAACCAAAACAGCTGCTGTTAATAAGCAGTAATACAATTTGTAATGCCTTTTTTGCAAAGTGATTTTAAAACTTATTTTAAGCGATCTGAAGGCAAAACAAGCTTTACAATAGCTGGAAATATATACTTTTTTCATCCATACATGTACACATAAAAATGTAAATTGTCTATAAAATCACTTTTTAGTAAGACATGTCATACTCTTTGTTTTTTAACGTGTTTAAATATCCAAGTAAAATTAAACCTAATTCAAACATTTAATCCGGAGCTTTCTTTTAAAAACATCCTGCCGTTTTCAGCGCACAATGAATGTTGGGATGTTAGAGGCCGCAAAGGATCTAACGGTTGTATCCTTCATTACCTGGGAAACGAAGGACTCATTTGGACGCTGCATTTGAAGGAGCTTTCGGAATTTTTTTGCGATGACGCAGCATTCTTCGAATGCATCCTTCGGAGGATGCAGCCACTGAAATCAGACAGCTTATGTATGTGGATTTTTTTCTTTTTTGAAAACGGGAGACAGGGAGACCAATAAAGTCAAAGACCCTAAAGCGAACCTCATCCCGTTTTTACAGATTGTTTACTATGAATTGCAGACGCTGATGCTATAACGACAGATGCTGAATGCAGTTCTTCACCAGCCATCTGTTCACCTGCAAGTCAGGATGCAAAATAAAGGATATGGATTATACATTTATTCAGCACCACCCGAAGAGACATAAGGTATGTTTATTTGCATCTTTTGTTAATTTACCTTGTTTATTGTGAAATTTGTAGCATATGTTTGTAATGAGGAAACAAACATATGTAGACTGCTGAGTATAAGCGTTTAATGCGGAAAGGACAGCAATAGGCTCATACTAAACTCATCTGTTCATGCAGAGGTTGTTATTAATTCCTGCCTGTGTTTTCGTACATGTTAATGATTCAAAATACAACTTTAATACAGTGCATCCGGAAAGTATTCATAGTGCTTCACTTTTTCCACATTTGTTTATGTTACAGCCTTATTCCAAAATGGATTAAATTCATTTATTTCCTCAAAATTCTACACACAATACCCCATAATGACAATGTGAAAAGATTTTTTGAAATTGTTGCAAATTTATTAAAAATAAAAAACCTGAAAAATCACAAGTACATAGGTATTCACAGTCTTTGCTCAATACTTTGTTGATGCACCTTTGGCAGCAATTACAGCCTCAAGTCTTTTTTAATATGATGCCACAGCTTGGCACACCTGTCTTTGGGAATTTTTTCCCATTCCTCAAGCTCTATCAGGTTGAATGGGAAGCGATGGTGTACGGTGTCATTTTCCGATCTCTCCAGAGATGTTCAATAGGATTTAGTTCTGGGCTTTGGCTGGGCCACTTAAGGACATTCACCGAGTTGTTGCGAAGCCACTCCATTGATATTTTGGTGGTGTGCTTTGGGTCATTGTCCTGCTGGAAGATGAACCGTCACCCCAGTCTGAGGTCAAGAGCACTCTGAAGCAGGTTTTTATTCAGGATGTCTCTGTACATTGCAGCATTCATTTTTACTGTAGGGATGGTATTAGCCTGGTGATGAGGCTATGTGGCCTTTACTAAGGAGTGGCTTCCGTCTGGCCACTCTACCATACAGGCCTGATTGGTGGATTGCTGCACAGATGGTTGTCCTTCTGTAAGGTTCTCCTCTCTCCACAGAAGAACGCTGGAGCTCAGAGTGACCATCGGGTTATTGATCACCTCCCTGACTAAGGCCCTTCTCCCCCGATCACTCAGCTTAGATGGCCGGCTAGCTCTAGGAAGAGTCCTGGTGGTTCCAAACATCTTCCACTTACGGATGATGTGCTCATTGGAACTGTCAGAGCAGCAGAAATTTTTCTGTAACCTTCCCCAGCCTTGTGCCTCGAGACAATCCTGTCTCGGAGGTCTACAGACAATTCCTTTGTCTTCATGCTTGGATTGTCCTTTGACATGCACTGTTAACCCTGGGACCTTATATAGACAGGTGTATGCCTTTTCAAATTATGTCCAATCAACTGAATTTACCACAGGTGAACTCCAATTAAGCTGCTGAAACATCTCAAGAATGATCAGTGGAAACAGAATGTACCTGAGCTCAATTTAGAGCTTCACGGCAAAGGATGTGAATACTTATGTACATGTGATTTTTCTGGGTTTTTATTTTTAACAAATTTGCAACAATTTCAAAAGATCTTTTCACATTGTCATTATGGGGTATTGTGTGTAGAATTTTGAGGAAATAAATGAATTTAATCCATTTTGGAATAAGGCTGTAACATAAAAAAATTTGGAAAAAGTGAAGTGCTATGAATACTTTCCGGATGCACTGTACATCTGTCAGCCACTTTTATCAGGTATATTTATATTTTAGCCAATATTTCATCAATAACAAAATTCAGTAAAGTTACATGTTTATTTCCATGACATTTAACATTCTGGTTTTCATCCCGATTTAAATCTTTCTTCATGAAAAAAAAAGCTAAGGAGTAGGGACCTCAGGATTATTACATGGTCAAGCAGACCCAACAAAAAGCAAAAGGATAGGAATAGGGGATGCTGGTTTATATACCATAGCGAACCTGCTATTGCTCAGCAAACTGCAGTCATGTGGTATGCAATGGCATCACAGAACAGCATGTCTGAGTGTCTGGGCTGGCCACACCTCACGCCTACTGCACTATAAATAAACCCAGATTGGATTGCATACAAACCCCCATCCATTTACTCAGATCCTCAGCCTTTATCTTACACTCAAAAACTCAAGTCTACATCAATAGGAAATTGCCCTAACGCAGATGAAAATTCTCACGTGTAATATCTCACTCATTTACACCAAAAAGGAATAAACAAATTAGCATTAGTCTCAAACATGAAAAGTTCTGCACTCACAATTTACTCAACTAGGCACCCCCTAAACACGGTACATTTAAATGACAATGATATAATAAAAAAGAAAGCATTTTCATTTAAAAATAATTTGCATACATAAAACAACAAGGTCAATTCCTCTTTCAAATGGATCCACAAAAATTGACTAGAAAGTGATGTATTATGCATTCTAATGCTGTGTTTACCCCTGGCGCGGCATGCGTGAATAAATCGCAGTATTCACATGTAAAAATAGACGCGTGAACATTGAGTTTACTCGCTTCATTTGTGCGTCAAATTCACTTCACAATAAGCACGTATTCGAGTCATAGGCGGGCTTCTGTCTGCATGGTGACTCTAGCTTTATTGCTAAATAGCTAACATGGATTTTATTGAGATAGCAACTGTGCTTTATGAAGGCTCAAAAAGAGTGTATATTTGTTCAGGGCCGTGTCTGAGTCCACTAGATCCTTCAGAGGTGCACCCAGCTCTGGGAGTTCATCAACTCCTCCAGAAACTGTACTTAAATGATGGACGCTTTCAGTGGTGCTTCAGACTGAGCCGAGTCCAGTTTGATGAGCCGTTGTCCAGTGTCTGCAAAGAGGATTTCCCCTCGGGACAGCAACTGCAGGCGCTACGTCATAATCACGCCCCTACAAGAGCAAGCCCCTGATTGGTTAACGCGGCATGAATGTCCGCTAAAGTTCAGATTGTCCAACTCGAGCGAATCTCGCATCAAACCCGCAAAACAGACTGTTCGTGCCACGTCATTTGCGCAACCTCATTCACGTGAATCATGCCGCAGGTTATCTATTCGCGTCTTTTGCATTCACTTAACATGTAAATCACTCCAGTTTGACGCTACATCAGTGTCTGGTGTGAACGCACCATAAGCCAGCAATTGCCGATACCCTGTTTTCAAAAGTTTGTTTTCAGCCTGCCCAAAGGCTGTTGTCTTGTAAATGAACAGCCAAAAGGCATAAAGTTTTCAGTTTTTGCATATAATACATAAACCAAACTCTTTTTTTGTACATGTACCTTGAAATATGACATTTACCTCTGGTTAAACAACATAAAAATAAACAAATAAATAAAATAAACAAATAAATAAATCAATCAATCAAACTAAACAAAGTTTTGCAATGCATAAGTCAAGCAACCTCTATTGGACCAAAATTTTTCTAAAAATGTAAAAATTAATAACCAAGCCACCAAACAATTAGACTAGTTGAAATGGTGAAAAAAAAGTGCGTCAGCTATTTGAAAAATACATAAAATGTAAAAACCGCACATAAACAGCACCTGTGCCCTGACTCCACATTAGCTCCGCTTTGATCGTGCACTCTGTTTAGCATCACAGTAAACTAAAAAAGCCCAGATGATAATAACTCATTGCCTATGAATGCATGTGCATCCAGAGGGCTCACTGTGCCAAAGCAGTAAAACAAACAAATAAAACGCATCCTGTAGAGACAGGAAGTGAGCTAGACCTTTGAAGAGTGTTTCAACATTGGGACCCAACAAAAGAAACAGCAACCTGGTCCTAATCGACCACCTGTGCCCAATAGTGACTTTCATCCACCATCACCCAAGTCCCTTCATCATCTCTTCATTACAGGAAGAAAAATAAGACACTGGCCAATGAATTTTAAAAGATCTGCACTGGCTAAGCTGAAGCAGTTCAGGCTATAACCTAGAGTCCATTTTTATAACATCCACCTCATATCAAATGGGAACAACCTCACAACAGTCCTAGTCTGAGTCCAGGAGTTCTATTAATATCCTACATTAGAAACACGGTTCACTAACATGGTGAGTCAGTTTAGGACCATTAAAAAAAGAAAAACCTTACCTGACCTAACATTGGCCTGCATTCAGAATTGCACGTCCAGAAGACAGGTTGCTCATACAAGATTTCCACATTCCAATGAAGTGAAGAGAGCAGTTAAACACACTCCTGAGATCTATGGCACTGCAGTGATGTAACCATTGGACCACTGTCATATGTTCCGTTTCCATGCCTACAGCGCCTGGAGTGGCAGCTAAGAGTGGTTTCTATGGTAACAGAGAGCTTCAACAGGGCACTTCAGTGCATCTTTCCTGTGTCCAGTCCCTTGGAATTGCAAGCGCAGTGAGACAGCTGACCAACAAGGTTCAATCCAAATTGTTTTAATTGAACTGAAAATAGAAGAAGCTGGCAGAGTATAATGTTTGAAAAATCAATGAATGTAGGGATGGCTCAATACCTACCATAATTTCGGTACGATACCAGAATGTAATACCTTGGTATCGATACTAAATCAATTCAACAGGTGATAATTAACCAGGCTCAAGAGTTAAGTGAATTGAAAAGGGTTTTTTTTTTTATTTTTTTTTTTTATACAAATTCCATAACTTTTTTCATATATTAACATGCATATTATGCATTTATCATCTACAATTAATTTGACATAGATTAAAGTATTATCTTTAGGTCAGCTTACCTAATAAATTATAACAAAGGTTGCTTTTACTGTAAAGTGTTATTCTAACAGTAAAGACTCAAAATCACTTGCTAATCCTGATCTTTTAAACGAATTTAGAGATCAACAGGTGAGTACATCAAATTTATCTCTCATAAATACAGATTTTATAAACTTTTATTCAATACTGATAAACACAAATACATAAGTGATGAGCAAACGTGAAAGCAGAGAGCTGCACGATTAATTGAAAAAAAGATTGTAATCTCGATTCGACCCTACACATGACCTTAATTCAGCTTTTGTACGATTTAGCCAATTATATTTTCAAGGTCAGGAGAGAAGCGTAAAGGCGGTCTTCTTTACATTGTTTTATATGCGTTGCTCAGCAAGGTGGACACTTCCAAATGGTGTTAAAAGTGCCACATACTGTATTTATAATGTATAATTCACCCAAAAATGTCATTTGTTTTAATGTAATGATGTATTCGCATCTGCGAAATCACACGAGCTGACGCACTGATTGTTCACTACCGAGAGGACGCGCGCTTGCCCGCCAATGATGGCTACTTTAGTGAACAGAACCTGCATAGACTGTGAATAACAGGTAATAAAGTTGTAAATAACGTTCAACTTGTTGCAGAGAGCGATCGATTGGGAGCCGCGCAGGAAATTTCTCAAAGTTACGGCTGCCATGACATGAACCGCTCTTGGCAGTGAAAGTGAAACCGAAAGCGCACGGATCATTTAAATTATCATATTGCATTTTAGAATTTTTATGATTATGACAAGCATTTGATATGTTTTTTCTTTTAAAGTGAACACAGAGGAGTGTTGTTGTGCATGAGAATAAATGTGTAACAGTGTCAGTATAAGTACTCTAGCCTATATAACGTTGAAAATGCAAGAGGAAATCTGATAATGACAAATTTTACCAGTGAAAAAATGGTCTAAATGTTGTCAATGACAAATGACAAGCATATGTCTCAAACATAATTAAACTTTGCAATTATCAATAGTTATATTCTGATGTCATCACTTTACTGTGAATTAACAACCAGGACAAATTTAAAGTCTGTTCAAGTCCACCACTCAAAGTCTATACAAAATGTAGCATTTTAACCAACAGTAGACCTACACATATGTCTAATATTATTATTGTTTTTTACCATATGTTTGAGAATTATCAATAATAATAGGTTACTCATTAACCTTTATTTGACATCTACAGAATCGTGAGAAAATCGTGATCTTGATTTTAAGCAAAAAAAAAATCATGATTTTCATTATAGCCAGAATCGTGCAGCCCTACTAAAAATAATATAGCAAAAATTCTTGCATCATTCAAATTCGTTTAATATTTGAGTTTGAAATGCAAGTGCAAATATTAGAAGAGCAAACTGGTCAGAATCAGGATGAGCAATTGCTTGGCACATTTTTTTTATATGATTTACAGCAACACTGTTTGTTTGTCTCTATAATCCTTTTCATATTCAAGTAATATCCTTATTTATTTTCAGGGCATACTGATGGAGCTTCATCTATTTGATGATCCATCGCAGAGATCTATTGTGAAGTTTACCGGTTTCAGCAGGAAATTGTGAGGCACTGATGGTGAACTTCGGAATTGTAATGTGTGCAAATATCAAATTGAGCACAATTATGATACTGAACCATTTAAAATGCAATATGTGTCGCTATTTTGCCAGTACCGGTATACCGTGCATCCCCACAGCAATGTTGCAAAACCATTTCAATAAAATTTACGCATATGCATTGCTAGGCTCCACTCACACCGTGTGCTCTGCTTCTTGCATGAGAAATTTTAAAGGCCGATGCATCAAATATCACAGCCCTTAAATGGGCAGTGAGTTGTAAACTGCCGCACTGGCCTTGTGTTGTCTTGTTTATGGAGCCCTAAATACAAAAACTTATTAGATCAATACAAGAGCAGCTGCATCATTACAGATGATTTACAGCCGACTGGAGGTGCATTTTGTGACAAAGGCCTGTAAGCAATCACAAAACCCATTACCTTATAACAACAGGAGTAAAAATAGACAACTTTTACATGCACAAAGTATCTGTCCACAGACAGAAGTGTATTTTGGAATGTGATGATTGTTGATACAGAATGCAGGGTGATCCTTTGACTCAGCAGTTTTTTGGTTTATACAGCACAGCAATTTTCATTTAATTGTGCTGCATGTATCAGAACATTGTTAAGATGATGTTGATACTGCAATTAGCAAGAAAGAAAGTCAATAAAAAGGAAATTGATGGCACAAAACACTAGGCAGAGGGATGGTGATTTTTGTGGCTGTTTGAACAAGAATTTACACTACAATGTCTATATGGCTAAATTCGTTTTTTACCTCTGAATGTAGTCAGCAGAAGACAAGCTCAAATCAGCGTAGACAACTTGCGTTCAGACTGACAAACACGTTTTAATATACAGATGTTTCCCAAATAAAAGAAAAAGTAAAAAATCCAAATCTAAGAAAAGCACAATGTTTTAGCTTGTTTAAATTAAACATTGTTATTTTATTGATCTGTAATCTGCTTTAAAATTGCAATTTAGCTTTGTTATTTGACAAAATTATTTTCTTTTTTAAAGAAATATGCAGCATTTGAGAAACAATAAAAAGGCCCTTTTTTTTAATTTCTAAAGAGTCTCATTTTGTTAAAAAAAAGTCTGGAAAAAAAATCATAAGATCAGTATCATGAATCATATCGAATCATGACGTGAGGGAATTTGTTAGTGCGAGGACCTTGACTTTCCATTTCCATTGAGTTTTTCCATTTCAATTGAAAACTTTTAGAATGCAATAAATCATTACGTTATTTCACATGAATAATTGATTTAATGTTTCCCACTTAATTTAATATTAAGTGTGTTTAAAAAGGGAGAAGTTTGACAAATCTGGCATTTCTGGGAAGGTTGGCCTAAGTTAACTTACTACTTACAAACAAACAACCATAAATTCGTTGACAGACTTTTAAATGTGTTCAAAGCTTAATAGGTGAGTCTTAATGTTTAAAGAATTAGCTGACTGAGCAGCTCACTCATCTAATTTTGTTATATCAGATCAGGTTTCATTAACCATGCCCCATCTCTCAAACAGGACTTGAATCTTTCCAAGGCGTCCATATAGATAATAGCCCCTTTCACACAGTGATACCAGTAAATATCCGGAAAATTTCCGGAATGTCTTTACCGGTAAATTCAAAAAAGTGCTGTTCACTCAGGCACGGACGTTCCGGAATTTTTCCAGAAAAGACCATTCACACATCCATTCCAAAATACCAGTAAATTCCGACATCATTAACCAGACATGACCTCTAAACGGCTGCGCTTGTATTTGTAAACATAGAAGTTGTCGGGCTTTTGTGGATGGTTTCACTTTTATTTAAAGCTTTAGCATTCATGCAGCTGTTTTTGTCCCTGAGACATCCAAAGGCAGAAGCGCTAACCGCAGCCAAATGTTTACACATTTGACGGCATTACAAATTCTGTGGTTGGATAAGTATTGTGAACCACTTCGATGAAAACACATGAAGGAACCCTTTCACATGTCGCGTAATATGTGCGTGTGCTGGCGCTCATCGGAGCACTCCTTCACTTCATGTGCACACACGTCAAGCAACTAAAGCAGAGCTTGAAGGTAAACTAACAGCGGTTTATCATAAGCATTTTATCGATAATTTTTTACACAGTTGGCATTAAGAAGGAACATCGAAATGATATCTGACTAACATCTAGCAGCTAAATGTGTTTGGAAAAATATTCAAAAGGCTTTTATTTTCATAAATAGCGCGGATGTGAATACGTCTGAATGTTCTGATTGGCTGGAGTAGACGTCTCACGTCAGCGCGTTTTAATCGTGAACCATAGATATTTACATTAGATGTCGCCTACGCTGTTGTTGTCTATTGGAAGGAATGAGTCAATAGAGCCGTCATTTTAGTACAGGGTAGCGCTCCTTTGAAATGAATGTGAGACCAAGGAGTAGTGGAGGACTGGCCATCCGGAGCCCAAGATATGTAAACATTTATACATATATCTACGATCGGGAATTTTCCCGGTGTCAGTATGCAATTTTTTTTTTTTAATTAGGAAAATTATAATTTTACATCACTTTTCTACATCGATGGATAAGAGATCGCACAGGCATTGCCGACAAAGAGCATGTGTTTGTGTGCATGGAAATGTATTATACTCCCTCCCTGTTAAATTTCATCTAGTCCATGTCCTGAAACACACCCCCTCTCTCGCTTTCACATCTCATTTTAACGGACAGAGCAATTAGTTTGTGAATGAATGCCCATTATGAACGACTCGTTCACTTAGCTGACAATAATACACGTTTCTGGCACCGCTGCATCTTGTTGTCACATTTCATTTACATTGTTTGCCGATTTTATTCAACAAAACTAGCATAAGCCTGGTATTTAGTGCGAGTTGGTGCTACTTTGCCTTATGGTCAGTGCAGTAAGAGATTGTATTATCTTCAATACTTGTTAAGCACAAAAGTTCGTAAAAAAAATCGTACCTATGAAATGTTATGCCTGTGTGCTTTGTTTTCTTTGTTTGCTCATTATTACACCCGTACACAGCGCTAAAGTCCAGCATCTTCAGATTGGCTTTAGTCTTGACTAGTGCGGTTGAATGACATTTGTTCTGGGGGCACTGTACAAATGTGGCGGCACTATTGATGCATGCTCAGGGTCCTTATGCAATATCTAGTGTATATATCAATGATCGTGAAAGCGCTCTTTCTGGCAATTTTCCTTCTGCGTTCACACAGCGCAGCATTCCGGCAAATTACCGGTAATGTTACAACTTCTCTTTCCGGAAAATTGCCGAAACAAATTTACCGGTATTTTCAAAAAGGGCCTGTTCACACATACAAGTCTGTATGTGTGAAAGGGGCAAATGTCAGATGTCAGATCAACCAGCTTGCAATTTTGGTGCAAGGTTGGTTATGGATCCAAGATGTCCAACAGGACTTTTAATGTAACCTCGATCATTAATCATTAAGAGTTTGCAAACATCAGCAGGTCTCTTAAAGGTTCAGAGGGATTCAAGATAGTGGGGTTAACAAGCTAACTCAATTTGTTAATCTACTCATGAGATGCATGCAGTACTTGATTTGCTACTGAGCAAAAGCTTTCAAGATGGACCGATTCAGCAAACAATGGTATTCCAACACAGCCCATTTAATCAGAGATTAACTACAATCAAAACTTAGCAACATCATATCTGTTGTTCAAAATGCCTACAAAAGATGAACTACATCTACACTTTCATACAAGTTTCTAGTAAGTCTGACTAGTAGAGATGCATTGATTGTTGGCCAATTTCAATTTCTTAATTACAAAATGTGTTTTCCACCATTTATAACTTATAAACCTTGTAACCATTCACGTAAACAATTTTGATTAATATTTGTATGTATAGTTTTGTACTATTATTTTATTTAAATACTTTTATTCTTTTTCTGTAAAACAGCTACTGACAACTTAAACATGACTTATGTTTGCTCTCTCTCTGAAAGCAATCATGTCTAGAAGTACTCACACAGCAAACATTTTTAAAAGAACAATGACTTAAAATTAAATTATTGTATTAATAAGTCTTAATTCTAGCTGTCGGTTAACAGGTAACTGGTCAAAATGAGCATTGAAGCAATAAAGATCTGTGTTGATGCTTCAGTATGTCAGCCTGTTTTCACTTCTGCAGCTGGGCAGATTATGATTAATATCTTAGAGTCGACTCTCTGTAAGGCTTGAATCTAGCTTTGTGTATAAGAGACCGCCAGATTAAACAACTTGGGCAGTCATTGTGAGAAATCGCAAATATAGTGCTGCTTTTACACACTTCCACGGCGACTATATATCAGGCTAATCATGCCGAAAAACAGTTAATCTGTGCATCTCTACTGATTAACTTGTTCAAGAGTATTTAATTGGTTGAATAGCAGAAGCTAACCTAACTCTAGAGGACAGTGGCCTTCCAAGAACTGGTTTGGACACACTTGTCCCTAAAGACTAAAGCATCAAATACAGGGTATGTGCCTTCAGCATCGAGAAAAACATATCCTGGGTAGCAAAGTTACACATTAGTTGCATCCCAAATGATACACTTATACACTCAACCGTGTAAAGTTTAGTGTCATCCCAAATTGAACACTAAAATTTTTTACGAAGCAAAAATGTAAACTGTTTCCCAGGCCATGTTTATTGGTTGCCAAAATAGGGACATAAATGCCAAACTACCAAATAGTACCTGTCATGAAAACAACCGAATTCACCATCGGAAGGTGGCATAATCACGCAAAAATAAATAAACTTCAGCGCCTGATAACTTCCGCTACATGAGCAAAACTGCAAGTTTTGAGTGCACGAAGTGTCCAACATTCAACACTTATTTTTAACAGTTAATTAAGTGCATCCATTTGGGTATTTAAAGTGCATACTTTTTAGAATTTTTTTTCATTTCAGTGAATGCACTACTTATACTATCTATCAGAGATGGGGGACTCAAGTCCCATGACTTGACTTGAGTCAGACTTTTTTTTAAACGCAAAATTTAGGACTTGAGACTTGCTTGACAAATATCCAAAAAAGACTTGACTGTCATGACTTGAGATTTGATGGACTTGAGTTAAATGACTCGAAATAATTTGTTTTTGTTAAATACATAACCGTTTGCTATATATTATGTATTCTTTTAAAAAACTAAAGTTCTAAGTTCTAATGCGCAGTATTATCAGCTTATCGGTTCTCAGATCGGTCCGAAAGATAGGTTCTCTGTACTGTTCCGAATAAAGCACTGCAACCGATTCCTGACTCGAATTGATGAAGTGGATAACTCAGGATATTGTTTTTCCCCCATGTCACAGGGAATGCCTGGCAAGTTAAAAGGTAAGTAACTAAGTAACTTGTGGATTAGTGTTTACTGGAAATGCAAACCATTTTAAAAGAATCAGTTGGATTTCCTGAACTGGATCAATCGGTTCATTAAGAAGAACCACTTTAAACGATTCATTGGAACGATTCATTTGCTATTCTGCAATCATAAAAAGAGCATGCGTTGATGGAAAATGGAAGGCGCTTTGCCAAAGAAAATTAAATTCGGGTTTTAAATTACAAGCAAGACGATGCCAAGAAGAAAAGATCAGTAACAAGCAATGCATGCAACTCAAAAAATCAGCGATTCAATTACCACCACTTCTAATTTCATTTGACACTTCAAAGCACACCAAAAATTGTAAGTTACGAAATTAGTTCTGCTGTTTTCAGCTTACGTCTTGGCTAATCAAATACTAATATACTATTTGTATCAGTGACGTGCGGTGAGGTTTGTGGCTGGTGAGGCTACAGACAGCCTATAACAATCGACACAGCATCACGGCGGATGCGCAAGCACGCACACGCACACACGCTTGCTCTCTCTCTCTGTCACACACACAAGCACACACACAGGATTTGCACACTGGTCTTACCTTTACTTGTAAATTAGGTCTTGAAATGACTTGAATTACTTTGAAATTATCATGTTATCTTCTGTCCCGTCCTTTGAAGCAAGCCCTTTAGAACCAGCATTGGTGGATCATTATTTATTCACGTTTTGATTGAAAGTCCAATTTTGAGAAATTGAGCTGAGAAATTACATCCGCTATTTTTGCAGTCAGTCAGAGCAAAACATAAAATAACGGACTCCTATTGAACCTTACATAGAAGAAGAGCAACCACTGAACAAGAATAACCGTGAGCTCACATGCACCCCCTTTATTGCTACTGCCTGCCTCACCTTATGTCTTTTCAGTGCGGCTTTATGTCAGATCCTAACACTAAATAAGTGATAGACATACGTGAAATACATTACCTATCAAATGCAAAGTGAGGACATAAAATAAAAATGTTTATAATGTATAAAAACATTTTAATAAAGCATTGGTAGCATACACTGAGTAAGCAAAAGGCACACGCTCAACCCAGTTTGCAAGGGATTGCGCAATCTGACTTGAGGCACAGCTCGGTGCTGCCTCACCTGCCTCCCTTGACCACACGTCGCTGATTTGTATAGTTTTGTATTTGTAATGTTTAACGTTTAGGTTTTTGACGTGTTAGGGGTTAACTTTAATCATAAAATAAGATTGCATTAAAACAATGTTAAATGATACATTCCAGGTTTTTTTTTTTTTTACTCATATGCATCATTTTTTTCCCTCATACATTTTTTAAAAAGAAGAAGTTAGGCAAAACAAGAAACCATTTCAGACTATTGATCTCAAAACCTGTCTGTAACATATGTCTGAAATGGGCTCTATATAATATCTGGAATCTAAAGATTCAAAATTGCCTTTAGAGTTCATTCTTAGTAATGCATATTACTAATCAAAACATTTTTTGTTGGAGTTACTGAAATGTACAAAATGTATTTGAGGAAGATGATCCTTACTTTTAATAAGTTTTTTGTAATAAAAGAAAAAAATGATAATTTTGATTTTATTTTTTCCCCCAAAAAAAGTAACATTTAATTAATATTATGATATTTCAATGGCTTTTTGAAGTAAGCACACACATTACCCTAAGCAGAAAGCTTTCTGATTCACTAGTTTACCTGATGAAATTGTAATTTCAAATTACAGTTTATATATATATATATATATATATCTACACATACAAAAAATTGCAAAAGAAATAGCAAAAGTTTGAAAAAAAGTTTGGAATAGCATACATATGCAATTTGGGACTCACCTTTTCATTTCTATGAGAAAATGAATAAAAAAAATAAAACAAAAGACTACAGAATGTTTTTCAACTATATAATTTAGTAGATTTAAACTAAATTAAATGGTAACGGTTGTGATGTTCACATCCACTACAGACCAAAAAAGCCTACACAAGACCAACAAACCTCTAAAAACTAAGTCTATTATCAGTGCCCCAGCACTCCATAAACTTGCTGAGTTATTTTAGGTGTTCACATCATCTGTGTAAATGCCAGTGTCTACGTAAAGTGCCATCAGGGAATGAGGTAGGTGAGAACCTTCATGTGATACATTCTGCATAGCCCATAAACTAACATGGAATACAAAAACTTACACCAAAAGCCTTTTTGATAAAACCATCAGCACACACAGCAGGCAGAGGTCCAAAATCCCAGCGAAAACAAACTTTACTGCTTGGGCAAACATGAAAGGAATTTTACTTCAACAAGCATGGTTCAGCACTCATAAGTAGAAGTATATTCTACCTTGCTGTAAAATTAAATACTTCATACGAGAATGAAAACTGACTATAATCATACAGGAAATGACATGCTGATTCATCGTTTCTCACTTAAACCTAGTTGAGATTAAGAGAGACAATGAATTCAAAATCCTCCCAGAAATAGTGCCTGCAGGTTTCTATTTTAAGGCTGTGGATTTTTGATGACTTTTACTATAAGCTTGGTATTATAGTGAAATTGTTAAGATAGTGAACAGGTGTTTAATGTCTTTAACAAGCCAAAAACTAAATATAACATTGACAATCAGTTCTAGGAGTCCTAAGAATCTGATCATTTATCAGATCAGCAGAGAGGAAAAAAAAAAAAAAAAGTAGCCTAAAGTTGTCGTCACACTTGATTTTTTTGCCCCATTGACTTCCGTTCATACTCATTTGAATGCAGCAGATGGAAACGCAAGTGACAAGTTTCGCATCACCTGCAAAACTGCACCACGTGATTGCTTGAGACCAATAGATAATCTCTACAAAAATTTAAAATATGGAGCAATTGCTCACTTTATCAATATACAATAATATTGTTTTATCCCACCCCTTTTTCGCAGAACCATACAACAGAATTTCGCATAGACAAAACTCTACTGTGACAGCGGCTTAAAATATAGGAATTAAAAAAAAATTAGTATAGACAAGTAAACAGTCAGTAATAAAGTCCCTTTAAGGCAAGTCATTTCACTCAGTGGACATCTTTGAAACGTCTCTCTGGAAGCACGCCCAGGCATTCTGTTTAAACGGGGAAACATCAAATTCCCCAAAACTGTTTGCCAAGCTAACTATTAAATTTCATATTTGGAATCACCAATAAAATTAAACAACTGTCTCTTAAGTGTAATTTCCAAACGGTTTAATCACACAAAATCTGTATTTGTTAGGTTGCCCAATCTAATTCGTGCACTCGAAGGGAATGAGATCATGACACTGACCGCCTTTATGGCTGTTTCTGTTTACGTGTTGCACAACATCATCCTCTAAATCAGGGGTTACCTGCAGGCTTCAAATAAGCCTTAAGGACTCAATTAGGTTGATCAGGTGTGTTTAATTAGGGTTGGAACTAAACTGTGCAAAGCTACGGCCCTCCAGGAACCGAGTTTGACACCTCTGCTCTAAATAATAATAATGGTCTTGATGGCAAATCTCCTCAAAAAATTACAAGTTTGTGGGCATTTGTGTAGTTGCTATCATGTGATATGCATTTGACAGGAAGAACTGTACCCAATGTTCGTTTCATACAAATTACAAAACCAGACAACATTTTTTTTCAAGAGTAGATGGTTCGTTTAAAAGGAGAGAATTGGATGGATATATTTCTCATGTCTGTAAAGCAAGTATTCACTGAGATTCAAGTGCATTTGCTGAGCCCACAGGGTTCATAAGAACTGCAGAAACTGTCGTAAAAACACACGTCTGGTCCGAGCCCCTCCTCTGGAGAATCCTCATTCATTCACCATATTGACTATAATGGGGCGTTCATACCAGAAGCATTTTGAGTTTACTCGCTTCATTCGAGCGTCAAATTCACTTCATTTGAGCGTCAAATTCACTTCATTTGACCATGAAATTCACTTCACAATAGACGCAGATTCGCGTCATGGGTGGGGCATCTGTCTGCAGGGCATCTGTCTGACTCTAGTTTTGTTGCTAAATGGCTAACATGGATTTTACTGAGAGAGTAGCTGTGCTTTGTGCTTCAGGAAGGCTGAAAAACAGTGTAGATTTTCCAACTTAAGCGATTCACGCGTTAAACGTGCAAAACGCTCAATTCGCGCCACGTCATTCCCACAAATCAAGTCATACACGCCACCTCATTCACGTGAATAGTGCCGCAGGATGTCTTTTCACATCTTTGCATTCATTTAACATGTAAATTACTCATGCTTGACGCTTCATCTGTGCCTGGTGTGAACATACCATAACACTTTTTCGCATGCAAAAATATTAGTGACATGTCTTGTGTATTCTATAGTCTTTAGTAATAATAAAAGAAAACTTGTCAATTGCACAACCGCAACTAATCAAAGACAAAAAGATAAAAGAAAGAATATTTTAAGCATTTAAGTAGGGGATGCAAAAATATATCTGTATAAATCGCTGCATGGTCTTAACTAGGGCTGCACGGTATATCAAAAAATTTACATTATTGCAATAATACTACATGTGATATCTGTATCGCAGAGGGCTTAGATCATTTAAATATATTTTATACGCCAAGCATTTATGCTGCATAGAGGCTGTCCAAATTTGACCAAACAGATGGGTTTTTACTATCTTTAGTTTTTTTGTGCTGTTCTGCTATTGGCTAGAAGGTAAACCTAGTGCCTCAGAGTGGAAAACAAAAAAAATGACAGCAGTGACAAACTTGTGCCTAAAAAGAACTGTACATCTGAAGTATTTTGTCTTTAAGCAAGAAGACATGTCACAAGCACAGGTACTGTGTAACATAGGCCAACCCTGTTCTACACTTTTCATTGCACTTAAAATTACTACTTCTACGTCATTGAAGGCCAGACAAGCAAGTTTGTGTGATCGTTCTCTGGTTGAATACCTATTGCAATGTCCACACTTTGATTGATGTCTTTTGGATCAGTATATTTTGAGAAAAAAGGGGAAAAGTACCTTCTCAGCTAGTGTTCAGAAGATGATAGGTGTTTATGCTGTTCTGTACAGGATTAAAATATTGTTCCGTAACATCAATTCACCAGTCCTATTAAAAACCTATGTCTGAATATACTATTATTGGTGTAACTTTAATTTAATGTTAGATTTAATAACTTATGAAAAGTTGTCAATGAAATAACATTACATTATACTTAATGTTTACATGTAGGGCTGGGCGATATGGCAAAAAAAAATTATCACAATTTTTTTTCATTAGTCAATACCGTTAATTATCACGATAAATGTCAAATCTTTATATCTATCCATTTTAAAGGCTTTTCCACATGCCAATCCCTTTGTGCAGCTGATTTAACACATTTTGTGAAATGTTTTAGCTGTCTGACAATATAAATAAAATAACAAAAAACAAAAGAACAATCTTAATCATTTTTCAGCATTTACTGTTCAAGTTTTCAACAACCAAAGACATTACCCAACAAGTTATTGTATATTATTGTTCAACATCAGAAAAAATATAAAACACGTTTGGAACAAGAAAAAAGTGAGTTAATGGTGACAAGAGTTTTCAGTTTTGGATGAACTGTCCTCTTAATGGTGGGTATGGTGAATTTAGGGTAAAAAAAAACCTTTAATATATTTTATTTAGAGATGCTAACGATTACTTGATGATCGATTGATTGTCAATAACCCTTTAATCGATAGACCTTATTGATAACTGATTAAGCATGGACATTTAAAGGTTAAGTTATGCTTTGCGTTGCGAGATGCGTCCACGCATTACATAATCAAGTGTGTGCAGTTTACCTTACCTTATGGAGTGACCCTCTTGACATTGCATATTGAGGGATGCATAAAACTATGTTATGCGCAGATCTTGATTATTTCCGCGGGTGTTTTAAAAAATTTGATCTGACAGACTGGCACGAGTAGGCCTATGCAAACTCTCATTTTAAAAATCGCACATCACGGCCAGACATGCGGGGAGCATCTCCATTCACACAATGAGTTTCTGAGTTATCTCATCCTTCCGACCGAGTTCATTCTTCCAAGGTAAACTAAGAATACTTTCAGTGCGGCGAATAATTTGTAAAGACTGTCCTGCTCATTTAAACCACTTGATTAAACGTATTAAACAGAAACCGTGAAAACAGTTTAATGGCTTGTTTTGGCACTGAAGCATAGTGGACTTGTTTTGAAGTGCTTCGCCTCAAGATGTTATTCGTTCTTCTTGTTTATGTTGTAGATAACTGACCAACAAAAAATAAGTGTCTTATCAGTCTCATCAAGTGTTTATTGAGATTGTGTGGTCTGTTATAGTGTATTTTCGTTTTTTTTCTCATAAGGCGAAAATGATGACATGAGACTCTGCTAGGTAGTTGTGCTGATGCTTGTAGATGGTCCACGTTTACCAACACTCATTTGGGTCTGTAATTTCTTAGCATATTCATAAGGGTGGCATTGTTTTAAATGATGAAACAGGTTTGTGGTGTTGCCTGTTTTTGATGGCACGAGTCATCTGCGCAGTTTGCTCTGTCACATTGCTCTGTTTTGTGTCGGATGGCAAAAAACTAAGTAGCTTCAGACTACTGAAGTTTAGTGACGTTTCTTGTCCACAAGCTCTATGACCTTTTCTTTTTTTTTTTTCTTACTCCACCAAGTGCAACTAACACTGTATGGCTGTAAACTTGTACTACGTGCGGCATTTTTGTGGTGATAGGGATATTTTTAGGGATATTTTTAGGCATAGCTCACCCAAAAATTCCTCATTCACCGAAACTGAATTTTTATGAAATTTTTTCTTGTTGATCATTCTGATGAACGTTGAAAAAAAGTAGTCATTAACATCCATTCTTCAGTATATCTTGTGATCAGCAGAAGAAAAACTCAAACAGGTTAAAAACACATGGAGGGTGTGTAAACGATGAGATAATTTCTTTTTGTGTGAACTATTCAAGACAAAAACAAGTGGGTCTACTCACCAAAACAGGAATTTTGATCAAATTGTGTGTGTATTTCTCCGTCTGAGCCCTAGAACAGATGAAAGAACTGATTTCAATATTCATAAATGAGTCCTGTTTCACGGTGATTGAATGGAAACTGAGAAATGTAGTTAAGTTGATTATTAAAAAAGTAAATACAACTTTAAATTGTAAGCTATTTGGTGCTGTGGTCTATTATTTAGCTATACTGTTGTATAAACTGGTTACACTGCCCTCTGACATATATGGAGTATTTCTCTCGAACAACCAGGTCAACTTATATCAAATCTCATTTTTGATGCAAAAGTTTGTAAAGTTGCAGCATTTTTTTTCCCAACAGACTGTCATCCAGTGGTCTTCTGGATTATGCTCTTTAACTTCCACTGAGGACAAAATATATATATATATATATATATATATCATTGGACCGTTACAGATCAATCTTTGTAAGTCCAAGTGTGGGAACTTCTGACTGACCTAAAACTAAGTCTTAACAGTTAATACAACAGTTAACAGTTTTTTTTTTTTTATTACAAATGTCTCCAGGTTTAATTGCATTTCCTAGAGCAGATGCAAAACAAATGTTAACTCTTTGGTCATGCTTGTTATCAAGTCATTGGTAAACAAACTGAATTAGTAAAAGAAAGAATAAAATACACATGCGTTAGCGTTAGGGCTAACAAGTAACACTAATAAGACATTTGATTAAATGTAACACTGACAGTTTTTGTTTAATACTGAAAACTTGTATTGTATTACTGTAAATTGCTCTGTACTTTTGTGGTGGGAAAATGGGTGAAATTATTATATATTTAAGAATGAATTTTGAATGAATAGATCAAAATTGCTGTACATTTAATCAAACAACCATATGAACAATTATCTGTGAATGTTAAACTGCAAGAGATTATTTAGGTATAAAGTCAGTGAATAAATGGATGGGTTTTGTTTACTACCTACACATGTACTGACACAATTGACAAGGCATTTTCAGCCTCTGCCATCTCGCTACATGAGGACATAAATTTAATCTTGACTTTTTTTTAATCCAGCTGCTCATCACATTAATTTGAATAAAAAAAAATTTTTTTTTAAAGTATTATGTTTTTTAAATATCTTCATGACTTATGTTGTGTAGTTAGTATATATTGTCACGAAATGATAAGATATAGAATACTACATTTAACACATTTATAACAAAGACTATAAAATACCTTAAAGGGACTTTTATAACCACCAGAGTTTGATGCAAACGTCCCACCAACAGTTACTATCAAAATTCAAAACATAACAACAACAAAACAATTCACTTTTTGTTTTATTACATCCTAGCCAAAGTCATTTACATGTTTAGGGAATTCAATGTACAGAGAAGTATGGCACACTAGAAAAATGTACAATAAGATCATTAAATACAAAATTGTACAAGTTAATTTCTGACACAGGTAACGTTACCAAAGCGCATGTTTATGCACTTATTGACATACAGGCCTATTTCGTTTTTTCTCTTTAAATTCTAAAAAAATATAACCCACATTAAGCTTCATTAATTAAACCCTAGTAGTGCTGCTGTCTATTGAAATAAAGTGTTTACTGCAGAAATAACGGATTGTGTTTTAAAACCTCCCAAGGCACACAGCATCTGGGACATAAAAGACACCATTTAACCTTCAAATCGAGCACTTACGATACCCTAAACCTTAGTCTGGAAAGTTGTTTTGTTTTGCGACACTAGAAGCCATTAACAGGTCGTTTTCCTGGAGCAGGCAGCAATATAGGCTAACTAACTGCCCTGTGCTGCAGTTACAAAACACGTCCAGCCCGGTAGATAACGGCTAGCTTGCTAACGTTAGTCAAGTCTGACAAATGTGATGTAACTTACGTTTTCCACGTAGAAATTGTCTATCCAGAAAACGCCACTTTCCGAGAGGCCGTCAAAGTGTTCTTTTTTCTTTGGGGCCCACTCGTTAAACATGTAAATATTTTAACCGTCGGTGATATTAGCTCGTGTTGACTAGCGCAGCTAAAGGTAAACCCAGCTAGCTGGCTAGCTAATGCGCTTCAATTCACACGGTCACTAATGCATTCAGCGGCTCGCGGCTGGGATTACGAACTGTAACAAACATCTCTGAAATGCAGTTTCATTTTGACTTATCGAAAAATGGGTGCGACCTCAGTGCTGGTCGTCCGAGTTGAATTTCGAGCTGTGTTAGCGTTTCTAGCTACATGGTAGAGACAGGTGACGTGCACGACTCAGTGCCATTGACGGCCGCGCGCTCAGCTTCTGTGGGATGGGCGGAGCCATGGACTCCATAATAACATCATTGGCCGAGAACTGCGCGGGTGCTGAATGAGGCTGACAATTAAACTTTATTTTGTCAGAGATTATTTATTTGCTTTTTATCCACAGCTATAGGCTGCGATCTGTTTGTTTAACTTGAATCTTGAATGTTCTGTATATTGATTAATATTATTCAAATAAAGGCTCAACATTTCCTTACATTTGAAAAAAAGAAGCACACTAGACATATAGCATTCTTTTGAAAAAAAAAAAAAAAAAAGACTATTATGTAGAACTAAATAAGGTCTACATTCAAATAAAATAAGTTCTATCATCATGTTTAGTTTAATCCGTGGCCTGACCAAACGTTCCACCAATCACTTTTAAAGCACATGTGAAATACACACATGAAACGTCTTGTTGTTTTTCTGTAAAGGTAAATTAAGAGTAAATTTAAGAAGGGTAAAAATTACCAGCAAATGTTCAACTATGTTTGAACTCTTCCTTTTATTTATTATCATTTATTTTTAATCCCTTATGCAGGACTTAAATATATATTTATATGTTTATGTTCATTCATTCCTTTGTTATCTTTCAAATACTATAAAGACATTGAAAGACTTGTTATTGGCTATAGATGAAAATTGTACAGATAAATATGCTGTTATACTTTATGAATTTTAAAACTCATATAAAACATAACTGTTAATCTGTGAATTGGTGACATCTTTGCACCTCTTCTATGAGCTTGTCCATTACCTCACAGCTATCCTCATCAATTATTAGTACTGGTAACAGAATCTGGTTCTCAGCAGTAATCTTACCTAGATGACACTTTGGTTGGTTACAACTGTGACAAATTTAGAAATGCATCAGCTGCAAAATAATATCTAATACTTTAATTCAAAGGATGTTTTCTGGTTCAAAATGAATAAATAAACAAAATCTATGTTTTTATATATATATATAAATATATATATATATCACTCTAATTTACAAGGTTACTAAGAAATCTGGAATATTGCTCCCTTCTGGCATATTCTCAGATTGTGAGGCGGCTGTCAACAATGAGCCTTTTCGAGTTTCTGAACAACCACAAAAAATACAAAAAATCACCGTAACAAATTCGTAGAGATCTAGAGTTGTCTACTGTATGTCTGTACCTTGCAGATGTTTTTTCTTTGTGAGCTGACAACCTGTGTGTGATAACCTTTTATATATTCCATGAAAACAGAAATTAAATTTAATCTGTACTAAACTCATTCATTCATTTTCTTTTCGGCTTAGTCCCTTTATTAATCTGGGGTCGCCACAGCGGAATGAACCGCCAACTTATCCAGCACATGTTTTATGCAGCAGATGCCCTTCCAGCTGCAACCCATCACTGGGAAACACCTATACATTCCCATTCACACACATACACTACGGACAATTTAGCTTACCCAATTCACCTATAGCACATGTCTTTGGACTTGTGGGGGAAACCGGAGCACCCGGAGGAAACCCACGCGAACATGGGGAGAACATGGAACATTTAATTGATTTTCTCTATATTATTCTCTCAACTCAAGACACAGTTTGTCTCCACACATCTGCCGGTTTTCTTAAGAGGAAGACTAATAATCCTAAATGATAAATAAACTGGGTTTAAAAAGTTACAAAACCTTAATTGCACCCCTTCAAAGCTTTCACAAATTAGAATATTTTCCAATGTAAACCAAAAAAACTGATTTTACTTTAATAGCTTTTTAATGTACTTTGCATCGTTTCAACCTCAGCTGTGTTTTGAAGTCATAAAAAAGACATCTTGTGTGTTCTGCAATACCTCATCAGTGTACATACTTATTGCCTCTTTGATGACATCACTGATTAGATCACCGCAGAACCAAAGCAGACTGATTAGATTATTGGAGAGGCAGCTGATGAACACAGAAAAATGATCTCATCAGTCTGCCATGAGTTTAAATATAGGAGGACAAGGATAGGCACTGTTGTCAGACGGGCTTAACCCATCAACTGCACTCAGTAAACAAAACCATCCAACTTCCAAGTACAAAACCTGCATCTATAAGTGCTGATGAAGCATCGAGATGGAGACTGCAGAGTGTTTCTTTTTCCAGAATGGCCAAAAGATTACAATTATGTTATTCAGAAAAAAAAACTTTTTAAATGTATAGTTCACCCAAAAATGAAAATTCTGTCATCATTTACTCACCATATATTTGTTTCAATCCAGTTTCAGTTTCCTTCCTCTGTTGAACACAAGATATTTTAAAGAAACTTAGAAATTGTTAACTGCTGCTACACTGTAAAAAAAACATCCATAAATTAGTAGTTTTCCATATTTTGTGATTCATGTTTTTATTTTTCCCCGTTTATTTGCTTCTGAATTGCATCATGGGACCTTGATCTTTCTTCCAACAACTTTTTACCTTGAAAAGTTAGAAAAAGTGACTTTTATTAACATTTTTAATCGTTTAAAGGGATATTTTGCCTGGGTTGATGTTGTATATTATAGTACAAAAACCTTGTAATAAACTGCCAGTACATTTTCTGTTATTTTACAGACTTAATTATAATTTTTCTTATACATTATTCATTAATTTCTTCTTTGACTGTGGGGGAAACCGGAGCACCCGGAGGAAACCCACAGGAACATGGGGAGAACATGCAAACTCCAGTCCACACAGAAATGCCAACTGGCCCAGCCAGGACTCGAACCAGCGACCTTCCTTCTTGCTGTGAGGCGACAGTGCTATTCACTGAGCCACCGTGCTCCCTTTTTATACATGATATTATTTCAAACTACTAAAATGTCAATAAAAGCCATTGAACTGTAGAATTTTCAACATCAAAAGTTGACAGAGCAGAAATCAAGGTCCCATAATGAAACTCACAACCGTAAATAAATGTAAAACACTCATGAATCACAAAATATAGAAACTGTTATTTAACAGATATTTTTTTACAGTGTAGAAAAGACTGGTTTAGTTGTTCATTGTATCCAAGCACTGCAGGTACTGCCTTAAATGAGTGCTTTCGGAAAATATAACCTCAGATCATTCCAGAGTTATTGAAATATTTCTTACCAAACGACATATTGTATATGAAAATTTGTACTAAAATACTATTTTTATACAGAGGAAACTATGATTTGTTACACTATGATACATTATTTGTTATATGTATTTATTTATCTATAATACATATAATTTTATTATTAGAAATTAATCAAATCAAAGGAAAACGAAAAAAAAAATGCATTAGAGATTACTTTTTGCCGTGCTTAAAGGTTCCATAGAGTGCACCGATTCAATATGTTAACTTGTTTTCTGATATCTACGTAGTTGGTATGTGGCTTCACGGTTTTTATATGTTAATTTATAACCAAAAAAATTACCCCTAGAATGAAAAGCTTGGTTTTGAGCATATTTAGAACAGTCATGAATATTAATTAGCTCTCGCTCTCTATCTCTCTCTCTCTCTCTCAAACACACATACATACACAAATACAACATGATGTACTTTAGAAATACACATGTGAAAAATAATCGCACTTTATTTGTCAAAAAAATATTTGAACAAACTGTGATGCCTTGTCAAATGACAATTATTTATACTGAATTAGTGAATAAATTCTCAGTTTTTAGAGTTGTATTTAATAGTTTTAATGTATGTGAAATTAGGCAGGGATTATTATCAACCTCTGCATTAAAGGCTTTATAAAGTTTACTGGTGGCCTTTCACTCCAGAAAAAGGACAGTAAAGGATGAGTGATATGACATGATGCTTAAACGTGCATATTTAACACTTATATTCAGCAGTGTACATGTGTTTGTTGCCTCATTACAAACATATGCAAGAAATTTCACAATATACACATTAAACTAACAAAAGATACATTAAAGCAGAACTTTATGCTTCTTCGCTGTGTCACTGAATAAATTTCTATTCCGTATATCCCACATTTTGTATTCTGATGAGCTGTAAACAAATGAGATGCTTTAGTCTCTTTAGTGACTAAAGGACCAGTTCTGTGAAAAAGGCACCCACTCCTGCATCTTCTTACCTTTCTCATTTTCATTTTCAAAAATTACCTTTAATTTTTAAAGTCTCACAGAATATTTAATGAAAGCTTAGATACATTTAAAAAATAAGGAGGAAATTATCATTGTAATCTCGTTAGAAGACACTAGCCAAACACAGCCTGGGGGTGTGCATATTAATAATCCCAGTGTTGTTCCGATTGGCCTATGTTTCACAGGAATTTTGGTGCAGCAGTGCTGTTTGAGGCTCACAGTATGTCATTTCCATGTACTGAACTCTTATTATCCAACTATCCATCCATATTTTTATTCTGTGGCACCTTAACATAATGAAACATAATTGATTTTAATTAACTCATCTTTCCACATGATGCTTTTTGTTGCATTTATCTTATTGCATTCCATCTCTCATACATTGAATTGCATTCCATCTCTTGAGCAATAAGCTGCTGACTGCGGTTCACATAACGCCGGTCACCAGTGTCACTAATAAAAATGTTTTCTGAATTCCAGCAAATCCAATACTGCAATTGGTTAATTTTTTAATGTTGTAGTTAAATTCATATGATCTCATTTGTACATTTTAGTATGACTTGGTTTCAGCGACAGTTATGTTCAGTGGAGGGATTATGGGTTAGC
Source organism: Danio jaintianensis (assembly GCA_903798115.1). Lineage (NCBI taxonomy): Eukaryota > Metazoa > Chordata > Actinopteri > Cypriniformes > Danionidae > Danio > Danio jaintianensis. The sequence continues at coordinate 24,820,358 of CAIGQV010003909.1, forward strand.
TATGTTTTCCTCTGAGATCGAGCTGATTCCACATTCAGAAGACACTGTAAATGCAAAGGATTTTGATGACATCACACTGCAATTCAGCGTCTCATTCGATTTACTGTCCAATCACAAATCTCTGTAGAATCTGAAATGTCCCACCTCCTCCGCTATCCCCACACACAGTCTTCAGTGCAGAGAGTTGGTAAAAAGTCAGTACAGACCACAAAACTTATTGGACCCACAAAAGGCTTTCAGTTTCAGTTGGTATGGATGGACTTATGGAGATAAATGGTTAGGCATACATTTATATGACATTTCATATGACATGTAAAATTGTGTACATTAAAAAATAAATACAATAATTATTTAAGTCATTAAGTCAAGAATGTGATATTTAATTGCAACTATTCTTAAAGAAATATAAGAATATATCTATTTAAATATCACATTCTTGTTAACACACCAATACATTTAGCTTATTATTTTAAAATGATTCTGACCACTCATGCACAAATAAAAGGGGATTCAGGCAGACTAATGAATAACACTACAGAGGAGACCATGTAATCAACACGTCTTTGTGTTGTTTGTTATTATTATTGCCACATTTGTAAAGAATTATTCCGAATTACCTCTTTGAGATTTCTCTGAAACTATGGAATTAAATGTCATGACCTGGATATCAAGAGGAGCATTTTGAAGGACATGATTAAGAAGTACCAGAAAAAGATCAAGCTGGAGAAGAGGCAAACGATTTGAGCACATATATTCATTCAGCAGTTATACAAATCATGTTAGAGGTTAGTGCTCTTTTTGACAATTATTGTATAGAACTTGGTTAGTGGTTAGCACTGTCGCCCACACAGCAAGAAGGTTGCTGGTTCGAGTCCCGGCTGGATCAGTTAGCATTTCTGTGTGGAGTTTGCATGTTCTCCCGGTGTTTGCGTGGGTTTCCTCCAGGTGCTCCGGTTTACCCCACAATCCAAAGACATGCGCTATAGGTGAGTTAAATAAACTAAATTGGCCGTAGTGTATGTGTGTGAATGTGAGAGTGTATTTCCTAGTACTGAGTTGCAACTGGAAGGGCATCCGCTGTGTAAAACATATGCTGGATAAGTTGGTGGTTCATTCTGTTGTGGTGACCCCTGATGAAAAAAGGGCCTAAGCTGAAGGAAAATGAATGAATGTACAGCTTAGAAATATGGTAAGTACTACAGTAAAAATATGTGTGGTTTAACCTGTTCATCTCAAAACCCAAATGATAGAAATATGGTTTTGAGAGCTCATTGGTCATGTTATTTGATCTGCTTGCATACATGGAAAAAATATCATTTTTGACATTAAATTAAAACATGATGTCATCCCTCAGTGCCTAGGTCATCACATTCTACTTATCATGTATCATGTATTAGTCTTCAAATCCATAAACAATCCATAAACATGTATTAAATGCTTATATTGAGGAGTGTACATCTGTTTGTTGCCTCATTACAAACATATGCAGCAAATTTTACAATATACAAATTAAACTATTAAAAGATACATTTAAATAGAACCTTATGTCTCTTCGGGGTGGCACTGAATAAATTTACAATCCATATATCCCACATTTTGTGTTCTGATGAGCTGTAAACAGGAATGCGTACCCATTTTTCAGAACTGCTCTTTTAGTCTTCCTATACCCGTATCGTTTTCTTACCCACATACATGGAATGTTTAATAAAAGCCTAGATAAACTTAAAATAAGGTAAAGAACAAATCCATCAACAGACCACAGAACCATTTTAGGAATATTTGTTTTTTCTCTGTGCACACATATGCAAATGCAATGTTGCTCTCTGTAATTCTCTGTAATGCATTCATTAAACAGCTGTCTCTCTCAGAGGCCTGTTGTACTCCCACTGTCATTCAGAAATGTTTAGACTATTTTTGATCTGTTGCAAACAAGCTCAGCATAAGAGCCAGGTGGGGGAAGATAGTGGGAACCACCCCAGCTGGAGAGAGACTCTGTCTGATCAAGACTAACCTACATTCAGCCCTACAAGACAATGCATGGCTTATGATCATATCTGAACACATGCCTATGCTTTCTGTATAAATTAAAGAAACTATACAGGCAGTTTCTATTATTAATGGATCTAAAATACTACTTGCACACATTTAGTTTATAATAAATTACATTATAAATTTTTTACATATTACAGTAGCCATTTATTTTCTTTGTTTGATTTTAAGTCCAATTCACACCGCAGAGACAAATGCCAACAATCAAGCTGGCTGTTGTATTTAGAAATGTTGGGAAAAAGTATTGTCATGTTCACACTGCTCCAGCAATTGCCATGCACAAAAATTCATTATTAATTAAATGATCCTTCTCAGAGCTAAAATCCACTTTTTTAGTTGACTTATGATGTTCGTCAATGTGTGAATTGGTGTAGATTCTAATGTGTGTAGATTTGTTTGAACATTTTAAATTATTAATTTTAATCTAATTTGTGTTTATTAGTTTGTTTGATTGAATTAGTTTCATCCAATTTTGGAAAACAAGGTCACCTGAACCCTATTTATTATAATGATATTATAGTATTAATTAGGCCTGTTATACGTATTAGATTTTTCTACACAGTCTGTTTATTTTTTAAATCTTAAATCAAGTTATAATAATACAAATTTCATTTATTTTAATTTAGTATTTTTTTTATCTTATTAATTAATGGCCTATTTGTTATTTTAATTGACATTTTTAAGCTTTCGTATTTGAATTATAACTTCGTATTTAAAAAAATATCCATGTCCAACTAACTAACAAAAAAAAACACTCGAAAGGGGCTGCGATTTTTTTTACGTAGTAACGGCTTAAATTATAGTCACATGACAAAAACGAAGTGGCTAAACCGATTAGCTCATCTAACCCCACTTTCCCTTGCCGTGTGTTTTTCCAAAATGATTGAAGTCCGGGTCTTTCGCCCCCCCCCCCCCCCCCCCCCTTCTCTCTGCTTGTGTGTGTGTGTGTGCGTGTGTGTGCGTGTGTGTGCGTGTGTGTGTGTGCGTGTGTGTGCGTGCGTGTGCGTTTCAGAAGCTAATAGCACCATCTAGTGTTTTTTCTTAATCCAACGGGTAAGAAACTCACTCACCCACTACCTTTACTTCCTATGCTACACTTTGTGTCCCACAATTACATTTTAATCAAATTATATATAAATTACCTTCATAGTAGCCTATATAATTAGTCTAAGCAGCTATTTTAGCCTGCCATTCTTATTTCTATATCTGATTTTTACCTATGCCACTGTCTGAAATAGCCTATATAACACGTAAATAATAACTGCAGAATTTGTCATCTCTATTTTTGTAAGTCAAGTGATTTTATTGTAATTTTAGCCACATACGGTTCAGTATACAATGAAACTAAACAATGTTCCTTAATGTATTTTTCTTTATTTGAAATACATAAGTTGTAGGGTAGCAGCCATGCACTTAAATTTTTTTTGTTCAAACTACTTATTTAAAATGAGCTGAATTCTTGTTTTATGGGGGGACAACTTGATTGTTTTTTGTTAATGGAAGTGAATGGTTACAAGTTTACAGCTTTCTTCAAAATATCTTTTTTTCTGTTAAAGAAAGTCAAAAGGTTTTAAACAAGTGAAGGGGAGTAAATTATGACAGAATTTTCATTTTTGGGTGAACTATCCCTTTAACACTAACAATGCAGTGCACCAACAAACACACAGAGTTGAATATTAGGTAGTGCAATTAGTTCTGTGTGATAATAAATACTGTGCATGTAAACATTTGGTGATAGATTTATATAATAATATATATTTATAAGTGATATAATGAATAATGAAGTTCTAATTTGAGTGCAAGTGGATATGAAGAGTTCAGATGCACATCAGAACACTTCATATACAATAAAACAGCTTATCTAAAATGTAGTTTTTGGTGCTAAAACTTTAAACATAATTAAAATGTTCCTTCAGCATCTCTTAAATACATATTTATACTGTAATATTTCTAAGAAAATGAAAATGTTCAGAAATAATAATGGACTGGAAGTTGAACTCCTGCTGCAAGTTTAACAGTGACTACTTTCAAATATCCAGTTCAAGAATTGTCCATACTATAAAAGAAAAACACATCTGCCACTCCATCAAAGTGACCTCCAGAACAGCGTTTTGAACCCGTCATCCTAGTATCACATTCCTCAGAGTGTTTCTCAGAAGCAGTACAGCCAGAAGAAATGATTTAATGATTGAATGCTGCCTCTTGCAGGAGCAGGAACCTCAGGCTGCCATTTAAAGCCCATTGATTTGCACAGGAGAACAAGCCAGATTTGTTTACTGAATGAACACAGCTTTTTTTATTTTTTTTATTGGGATGGCAGTGTTGAGAGTTTGTCCTAAATGTTTATTGTCGCAGCGGAAGAAATAAACTGTATAGTTTGTGTCCAAGAAGCCTGAAAGTTGCTTATAGTTTATCTTTAATTTGAGTCCTTCTAATCCTCAACCTCTTTGCATATATTTGTGCTAGCTAATGAGGCAAACTGGGTTAATGAGGCTCGTCTTTAAATTAGTGATGCAAATCGCAGACTGACCCATAAACGCTGTGTGTGTGAGCTTATGGCTTATTACATTATAGCATTGGCAGTATCTGAGACGTTCCCTCCGGAGCTGTCACTGATATTTACTGTCCATTATTGATGATGTCATTTAAATATGCAGCAGGACAAAAGAGGCTACCAAGTGTCAGAGGAAGAGTGCATCATTATTGTTTCATTACAAAGTTTGCAAAGTCTAGACTTAAAGAAAGTTTAAGTAAAATGAAGTTTTTTATAAGTGCAGTTTAAGTCCATGATTGGCCAAATGAGCAGTTTAAAATTGGAAAAATTATATTACATATGTTTTTTGTTCAGCAAGGCTGTGATGAATTGATTAAATGTGACATTAAAAATTTAAATCTAAACTTAACATAATTTAAATAATCCTGAAAATACACAAAACTAAACATAGATTTATGGTAGAGAGAAAGATTTCAAATTTACAATCACTTCCTCGACCTCAGATAGCACACATAAGTCTACAGGGCATATTTTACAGAGCATTTGGTCTGAAAAACATCTACAGTGTATATTAAGATCTCACAAACATCTTTAAAGTTTTACAAACAGTCTAAATGACAAACATCGTAAAGACGTCAGTTTAACACCCGACAAGAGGAGACGTCTAATGGACATATTGCATATGGGCAAATATTCTACATTAAAAAAAAGTGTTTTTTTGCTATTTGTTCAAACTACTTATTTAAAATGAGCTGAAACAACACAATTCTTGAGTTTTTTTGGGGACAGCTTAATTGTTTTATGTTCAGTCTACTTTAATTTTGTAAAATTGAATGTTAACTTAATTCCTTCATGTTGTCCCAACACAAATCGATTGTGGATTTTTTCGATTGTGGATACAGTGTACACTCAAAAAAACACTTTTGCTGCCTGTTCAAACCACTTATTTAAAATGAGCTGAAACGACACAATTCTTGAGTGTTTTTTAATTGTTTTATGTTCAATCAGCTTAAAATTGTAAAAAGTATTAAGGTAACTTAATCGATTTACGTTGGGATGAAATTAAGGGATTAGTTAGAACCCAGAATTTTTTTACAGTGTAAAAAAAAAAAAGTAAATTAAAGAAATTCATTCATTTTCTTTTCGGCTTAGTCCCTTTATTAATCAGGGGTCACCACAGCGGAATGAACCGCCAACTTATCCAGCATATGTTTTACGCAGCGGATGTCCTTCCAGCTACAACCCATCACTGGGAAACACCCATACACTCCCATTCACACACATACACTACAGACAATTTAGCCTACCCAATTCACCTATAGCGCTTGTCTTTGGACTTGTGGGGGAAAGCGGAGCACCCGGAGGAAACCCACGCGAACATGGGGAGAACATGCAAACTCCACACAGAAATGCCAACTGACCCAGCCGAGGCTCGAACCAGCGACCTTCTTGCTGTGAGGTGACAGTGCTTCCCACTGCGCCACCGCACCACCCCAAATTAAATAAATTAATTAAAAATAAATCTAATTATGTATCTTAATTGAGACCTATTTCGCCCCCCCCTCCCCCCCAAATGTTTTAGATCTATTTACAAAATAATATTTAATAGTTGCATCTAATATAGTAGACTTCTGGTCTAGAGCCACGCATATGTTTTTATTCTTTTTTTTGTGACTTTCAAAGTGCCAACAACCATTGACTTGCATTTTTAAGATTCACTAAACACCCGTTTCAGATTAAAATCTTCTTTAATGTTCTATTAAAGCACAAAAGTCACCACCATCTCATATAAATCAGAATAAATCAACAATACATTTGAATAAAATGTATAAAAATTATCATGTCTACATAGAAAGCCCTCATAAAACATAAAACCCAATATGCTAGTGTGTGTGTGTCAGTGAGTGTGAATGTTTGGGTTAGTGTGTCTCAGTCTGTGAGCATGGATGTGTGATCTAACAGTAGCTGACAGGGAGGTTGGAGGGCACTCTCTAGGGTCCTCAGGCTGAAGCACTCTAGACCGCATACAGCAGAACTGCTCTCTGTCCCACCGAGATAACAATTAGCACACACACACCATAATGCAAGGCCTGAGCACCCAAATGCTTCAAACAACCTACACATGCGTTAAATGTGTACGATGTACTTGTCCTCGGTGCATTTTGATTAGTGGCCATAGAATTCTGTTACATATGAGACATATTTGAAACTGTGCCTCCACCCATGTGTACACACGCCTATAAATGCTGCCCGCTGGTGAACCGGTGGCTCGATCTGTTAGCCCTTTTACATTTAACATGAGGCCAGTCTGCCTCTTCCTGACTTATTCATCTAGTTAGGAGCTCACTAGCTCTAACGTGAATGGACAGCTGTGCGTCTGGTGAAGACCTCTCCATCTCCCCTCGGTCTCGGAGGAATCCAGCCCAGAATTCACAGCTTCCGGCCCACGCACATTTCACAACATGATCCGCAGGCTTTAGCAAGTGTAAGTGTGCTTGTGAAGACCTGCCCATTTAAATGGCATCCTACTGCATTCATTAAAGAGCAAAAGTGGAGGGTGTTTTGTAAAGTTCTGAAAGGAGTGGAAGCAAGGTGTGTGTGTGTGCATGTGTGTGTGTGTGGAACCAAGGTCAAAGGGCGGTTGAGAGAGATCGATGCCATGATTGCTGGTGTGTGAGATGGATATTCACCAGTGACCCTCTGTCCCCAGACGTCTCATGCAAGGAAGTCGTCCGTCCCCTGAGACACCCAGACTGTCTGAACTTCGAGCATGACATGCTTTACCCAATCACTCTCTGTGTGTGCGTGCATTTGTGTTGTAGTCAAACGGTTTAGTTTATTCATTTGTAAAGCACATTTAAAATAATATTAATAATAATAATTTATTTCACAACAAGGGACAGTGTACATTAATCAATATTCTCCAAAAACGTAAACGTACCCAAATTAATCCAAACACTATTTTTCAACAAAAACAACAACAACAACAACAACAACAACAACAACAACAACAACAACAACAACAACAACAACAAAAAACCTAGTGTTCACAATGTTGATTGCCATTTCTTAAAATGATACTTAAATGAATTAAAAGATACAAATTCTCTAACAGATTGTGGTGTCAAATTTCACTGATGTGATGTTTTAATAGAAAAACAAGCTTGACCAAAAGAAGTCAGCCAGAGGAACAACAGAAGTTGCCAGTTGTACACAGGTAATTAAGAAAATAATAATACCAAAAAGACAAAGTTAACAGACTGGATAAAAAAACAAAACAGAATTATAATTTTTTTTTATAAAATACCTTTAATAAAAACATAAGAAATACAGATGTGCTTTTATAGAGAGAGAAAAATGAAAAATCAGTATGTCATCCAATACAGTATGTTGGTTATTTTTTTTCTTCAGTCAACCATTAATCATTTTTAGCTGAAACCGTGATCCTTACACTAGAATGTTATGTACATTTATGGACTGTAATGTTTTATTTAGTGCATTTATTGTGCATGCCAGACACCCAAATACAATCATTTGATGAGGTCTCTTCATACCATCATCAAAACAATGATCCATAACTTTGGGTCAAATATGGAAAAAAAACAGCAATTGGGATACATAGTGTAAATTAAATTAAATTGAAAAAATTATATATGACCATATATCACCATATATGTCACCATATATGACCCAATGTTATAGGTTATGACAACCCAGCAGTTTTTTAGCGAGTAGTAACTCATAATTGAAGTCAAAGTCTACTGCCACTTTCGAACTGATAACAATGGTCCATGATATTACCTTTAATGTCTTTTGAAGTGAAACGATCAGTATGTGCAAGAAACTGAATATTATGTACAACACGTTTAATTCACAACCTCAGGAAATGGTCATGAGTGAGTTCATTACATCCCAGAGCACAAGCTTTTTGTTTTGTTTTAGTAGACAACAGAAGAGATGAGGCTTCTAAAGACAAAATGAAGAATTTGCTGAAGGTACAAACAGATAAGTAGTTCCTAACCCATAAAGTAGACCAGACTAAGAAGGGAGTGAGTAGTGTGTACTTTTATGCTGGTGTTAATGATCATGCTTATGAGGTGAAGAGGGGCTCTTAGTGCCCACATAAAAGGTAATAGTTTTTAACTTACAATAAGTCCAGGGGGGTGGTGGAGTGGAGGTTGAACAGGGGATAGGATGGGACTCTGCTATGTGGAACTGAAGACTGTGGACCCAAATTCTAGGACAGAAGCCCATTAGAGAATAACTGACGAGGCAGAGCTGAAGGTATTTCTGCAGACTATTATAGGAGAGCTTACAGAACTGGAGGCCACCAAAGTCAAAGCTGGTTGAGCTGGAGACCACCATGTTGGAGCTGGAGGCCATCAACATAAAGCCAGAGACCACCACAGTGAAGCAAGTGGAGCTGAAGACCACCACAGTGGAGCTAATGGAACTAGAGGCCAAGGTGGGGTCAGTAGAGCGGTTCATTCCTCTGTGGCGACCCCTAATAAATAAGGGACTAAGCCGAGGAAAATGAATGAATGAATATATATGTTGCATACCACATATATTTTATATATGTGAAATCCAAATGGGACAGTACGGTGGCTCAGTGGTTAGCACTGTCGCCTCACAGCAAGAAGGTCCCTGGTTTGAGTCCCGGCTGGGCCAGTTAGCATTTCTGTGTGGAGTTTGCATGTTCTCCCCGTGTAGGCGTGGGTTTCCTCCCGGTGCTCCGGTTTCCCCCACACTCCAAAGACATGCAGTATAGGTGAATTGAATAAACTAAATTGGCCGTAGTGTATGAGTGTGTGTGTGAATGAGTGTGTAATGGTGTTTCCCAGTACTGGGTTGCGGCTGGAAGGGCATCCGCTGCGTCAAACATACTGGAATAGTTGGCGGTTCATTCTGCAATTCTGTAATTATATATATTTCCCTATATCAGATTTCTATATGGGAAAAAATTATCTTGCTATCTAAAATTATCAATAAATTATCAATCTTTTTTTTTATTTAATTTTTTTACAAATTTAAGTGATTTGAACATAAAAAAATTAAGTTGCCAGGCAAGAATTGTGTTTCAACTCATTTTAAATCAGTAGTTTAAACAAGCAGCAAAAGATATATTTCTGAGTGTAGAACTAGCATGTATCTCTGGAATTAAAATCTCCCGACCTCTCTGACAGAGCTGAAGATGCTCTAGCTGAAGACTCCACTAATACATTTGAGAGTGTGTGACTGAAGGTTTTGAGCTGCTCAAGGGCAATGTGAAGGTGACACCCAGCATATGATCCTGAAAGCCCGTGACGGCTTCCGCAGCTCCCCCTCCTCTGCCCTGACTGACAACCGCCCATCGTCAACCCATGGCCCAGTCCTTCAAATAGCCAGAGGCTACACAAATGCAGAGGTCCTGCAATGGATGGATGGATGAGTGGATGGATGAACTGCAGGCCACCACACAGACAGATACAGAGACAGACAGAGCACCAAAGGGCAGGTGGCTTAGCAGACAGCTGCCCACTGTCGAGGCCAAGTCACTCAACTCAGGGGTCAAGAGATCTTTGTGACAAATATGAGAGCATGGATGGAAGGAATGAAAAAGATGAGGGCTGATAAGGTTTGAGACTTCCCTTAGGAGAGGTTGATGGAGTGAGAAGAGGCTGTGACAGATGAAAGAGGCTGTTTGGATCGACAAAGCCCGGTCCGGGCCCTCAATCTAATGTGATTCTTGCCACGAGAGCGATACGAGGACGGGGTAATGAAAAGTGAGATATGGAAGAGATGAAAAACTGAAGAAGAGTACATGACTTCTGACATACAGGAGCAGAAATGAAAGCATGACCTTGGTTACGATGCGCACAAATATCATTTGGTTTTCAAATATCGAGTGAGTCATTTTAGTGATGAATGCAGATCCATTTCCCAGTGGGCACCTTGATGTCAAAAAGACATCACAAAACATGTCAAAAAGCAGGTCAAAAATGCAAATCAACTTAATGTCAATTGACTACCTTGATGTCAAAATGACATCAACCAACTAGCATCTAGCATTGGTGTCAAAAACATGTCAAAAAATTACAGGACAGTTCTGTAATTTGATGTCTTTTTGACATCAAGGTAGTCAATTGACATTAAATTGATTACTGTCCTGTAGTTGATTTTTGGCGTGCTCTTTCACACCAATGTTAGATGTCAGTTTAATGTTGTTTTGATATCAAGGGAGTTTACATGCATTGTGCGGATACAAAATCCAGTGTAAATTTGTCATTTGTAATTGAAGCTTTCAGATGAATGAACTCTTTTTATAATCATTTTTGTCTCGTTATTATGGTGATAAAAAGGGCATCAGTATGTGGATATCAAATGGACGTCAAGGTTTTGACATCAAATTGATTTTCATTTTTTTTTTTGATGTCGTTTTTATAACACATGGTGAGAGACTGCATACAGATCACCTATCCCAGCAGGCACAGGACGTCAACATGACGTCAGATTGAATGAAAATCGGGTTGACGTCAATGTCCAACGTCGGACAGACTTTTGGTCACTTTCCAACGCAACCTAAAAACAACCAAATATCAACGTCTAATGATGTCACAGCTTGACGTGTGGATGTTACCACTATGACGTCTATCAGACTTTGGATTTTGGTTGCCATACCTGATGAATAAATTTCAGTATTTGACATCAACATTCCAATCAACCAATTGGATTTAATGCTGTAACTACACTCAGTTCTAAACATAATTTTTCTCCATTAAGGCTATTAACTAGGACTTATACTTTAAATGACAGAAACGCAAGGAAACAAAACTTAACATCTAACATTAGCGTCAAAAAACACATCAAAAATCAATCAGATTTTAGATGTGTTTTTTGACGCTAATGCTAATCAATTTAATGTTGTTTTGACGTGAAGTTAGTCAATCAAAAACCGGTTAGTGTCCTGTAGTCAATTTTTGGCATGCTTTTTTACACCAATGTTAGATGTCAATTCTGTATGTCGATCCTGGAACAACATTTCAATTAACCAATCAGATTTAAGGAACACATTCATAGTTTATGTAAAGTTTTGGATTGCAATCAGGGTCATGTGCTTCAGCATCATTGTTATTAACCTATTTTTCAATCTGACATTAGCAATTATTCACAGTTAAGGTTAGGTTTAGATGTAGGGATTGAGTTTGAGTTTTCGACCAGGAATCCCTATGTTGCCTTCAGGTCCCTAAACTTGTCACTGGACTGTAAATGATTGTTCTACATGTCAGTCACTCTGCCTCTGGGTGGTCCTGTTATAGAGTCCAGACCTCCTGCCATCGGTCTGAAATTTTGTCTAGGTTAATCTAGTCTCCATACCCCCTGCTGTAACTACACTTAGCTCTAAACATCATCTTTCTCCATTAAGGCTCTTCAATGACTCATGCTTAAAATTACACAAAAACAAAGTAAAGACAATAAAAATAACACAAAAATAACACAATCCTCTCACACCCTAGTGATAGACCCAGGGGCTGGTGTTGGTGATGTGCAGGAAGGTAGCAGCATCATGACAGTAATCTCTCTCCCTCGGGACACGCAAACTCTAACTGATAAGTGCCAGGGAGCAAGGGGGAACCCATTCGGTTAGGGGTGTCTTCAGTAGAGCGCGAGACCATTCGGCATCCCCTCAGAGCTCAGGCCGGTAATCTGACACGACACGGCTGACATTACACACTGACGCCAGTGATGGAGAGCATCTCCGACTACTGCAAGAGAGAAAAGCACGAGTGTTTTAGGTGCCCTGGCAACTTGTGAGGGACTTTTGGGTTTGGATTATTAACCTAAGATCTAACAGAAGATGGCAGGTCAAGTCTTTGAACAGAACTCAAGTCATACCAGCTTGAAGTCAAAACATTGGCTCCTAATATTTTTGGTGATGGAATGGACTTCTCCTTTTCAACAATTTGCTTGGGAAATATAGCAGCCAAATTAATGGTACAAGTATTTATTAAAAATACTTCTAGCAACCAGCAATAAAACTGTAACTTGAAAGTGGCTACAACTCGAACCTCCTACAAAATTGGAATTGTTGGATATTGTATCTAATGTTCAAAATATGGACAGGATGACTTTTTCATTAAAACTACAAATGAACAAATACCTGCAATATTGGCAGAAATTGATTGTTCTTATGTTTTTACATTTCATTTAAGTTCTGATGTTATTGTATTTGGGCGACACGGTGGCTCAGTGGTTAGCACTGTCGCCTCACAGCAAGAAGGTCGCTAATTCGAGTCCCAGCTGGATCAGTTGGCATTTCTAAGTGGAGTTTGCATGTTCTCCCCGTGTTCGCATGGGTTTCCTCCGGGTGCTCCGGTTTCCCCCACAGTCCAAAGACATGCGCTATAGGTGAATTGAATAAACTAAATTGGCTGTAGTGAATGTGTGTATGAATGTTTCCCAGTACTGGGTTGCAGCTGGAAGGTCATCCGCTGTGTAAAACATATGCTGGATAAGTTGGTGGTTTATTCCGCTGGGGCAACCCCTGATGAATAAAGGGACTAAGCTAAAAGAAAACGAATGAATGTTATTTTATTTTATTTGTATTTTTTCTTCTTTCTTCCATAAAAAAAGTAATTTAAAAATTATTTTAAAAACAAACAAACAAACATTGGCTCCAGAATTAAATTGTAAGCTTTAAGAATGTTTTTTTAGGATTACTGCTGGACTCACTTTTATAAATGTCATTGAATGAGTGATGCCTCCCAATGCAAAAAGTCATTTTCAGAACTTTTTCTCTCTGTTTCTCTCTGGTGGAATGAGTGTCTAAAAAACTTTACCTCAACTGAGGAGACTTATATTTCAAAGGTTAAAGGGTCTTCAAAAAGTCACACTTGTACTGCACTCAAAACAAAAAAGAATCTAATTTAAGCTAACAAAAGCATTTGGTATAGCAACCAAAAAAATTTTATTGTTTTTTTTTTACAAGTAAAGTAAAGTTGTTTTTAGAAATACAGTGGAGATCAAAATTAGAGATCTTTTTTTTCTGTCACTGCTTAGTCCTATTTGAAGTTTTCCTAATATGAGTAAATGAGCAGTTTTAAAGCATGTTTAATAAACTGTACACTTTCAGAAGTAACAATACGAAGTCACTGGGGCGGTACACATTTTTACCTAAAGGGTCCATATTGATACCTTAAAGGTACATTCCTAAAAAAAATCCTAAAAAAATCAAAACGTGTACATTTGTATGCCTAAATGGTCCATATTAATACCTTAATGCTACATATCAGAGCCGTACAGTACTATACCTTTTGAATTTTTAGGTACTAAAATATACTTTTAAGTATTTGTACAGCTTCAGTGACCCTCACACCTTTATTTCTTTATTAGTACCTTTATTAGTATAAAAAACCTTTTATGAGATATTTGAAAATGATTATTGATTAAAGTTGTAGAAAACTTCAACCCAGTTATTGTGTTATTCTGGCATTTGGTTAGAAATTTCCTTAATTATTTGACAAAAATAGCATCTTAACTTTTCAGTTCTCACTGAATTTGCAAGATGGTGAGCCTTTCTAAAGTGACCAAAACTCTCAGACAGCAGGTTGTCCATGCAGATGAAGGTCAAAAAGTGATTTTTTTTGTGATCTTGTCAATGTGATCTTTTCAACCTAGCAAGAGATATTGGTTGTTCCAAATCTGTGATTTCCTTTAAAAATGTTTTTAAGATGTCAGTAACTCATTCAAGTCCCCTAAAAAGCCTGCTCATCCACAAAAGACAAATGCATAAGAGGACTGGATACAGTGATCAAATAGTACATTCATTTAAATGAAAAACTTGAACATACATTCTGAAAAAAAAGGTCTTTTTTGACTAAATTTAAGATAGTTAATGCTTTTTACCTCTTTTAGAGCTTGCAGACAGTATTATACAAATATTCTATTATTTGATCTAATATTGCATTAATTATTCCTGAGACCATCCATGTTTTAAGGCATCCTTATGGATTACCTCAACTAATGCCACTAATGCAGAAGGAGTCATAGACAAACATTTGGCACTATTTAACATATTAATGTCAGATGTTATGTTTTTACATGTAGCTGTCAAATCAACACACAAACATCAATAATGTCTCTTAATGCAGACTTTCAAACAGAAATGACTTGCGCTTGGGTAAATGTTAAACGACCGGTCTGTGTAACCTGCATTTATCTCACGACAGCACCGGTCCAGAAAGTGATGAAATTGGAAAGGGCATCATTTGTGATGATTGAGGACAGAAGACGTGTTGCTTCAGGCTGTAAAGTAGAGAGGAAAAGGTCAGGTCAGATTGAAGTCTCCTCACCTACTCCTGCTGTTGTCATTACCGAGATGGAGGCCAGACGGATTTTTGAAACCCCCCTTTAAACATCATGCAAAAAAAGAAGGGGGAGTCAGAGAGGAAATACAAAGAGACATTTCCAAAATGTCATGTGGCTTAAGGCAGCTTGGGTCAAAAGACAGAAGAGTTGGGCTAAACCTCTCAGGATCGGGCTTTGATGAGGTGGACAGAGGTGAGGAAGACCATGCAGTCAGAGGATGAAGGTCAAGAACGTCTGTCTCGGTTTTCAGCACCTGCTGTCTGGTTTTTGGCACTCAGTGTCAACAGTGTGAAAGTCTGCTGAAGCAGGTGAGATTCAGGACAGACCAGGTAAAAGCATTTACAGTAATACTTCTACTTCTAGAAAGTTTTTCTGATTAAACATGACTAAAAATGTATGTCACGCCTTGAAACTTCAAAAGACAAAAAAACACTTTTAATAACTGACATGTACAATTCCAATTAATGTTTAAAAATGTTTATTGAATTAGGTATATACACACACACGTGAACGCACACCATTTTTAGCATTTCTGTGCCTTTTTTTTCCACATTTGACCTCTGATAAATCTCAGTTTTTAAATAAATGTCAATAAATCTGTTTATAATGTGAATTGATATGACTTCATAGTAACTGATTTGTGTAGTAATAATTGGTTTTTAATATATAGAAAAGAATTAACCTTTCTAACAAATAAATTCTGTTGAAGTGAAAAGTATTTTGTCAATCTAATGTATTTCTGAATATTCCCTGAAAGTTTAATGAATAAAACTCTTTTTTTCTTGGTTAAAAAATCATTCAGTTGAAATATTTTGCAATAATTGTATGGAAATGTAACTTTGAAACTTGAAAAAATGAGATAAATATCCAAGTAAACATTTAATGAAATAATACATCCATGCGATGATGTAAACAAATGGAATGTGACAATAAAACAAGTCAAATATTTTTTCCTTTTCCATTATTTAAGGTAGCTCTTAGCATCATTTATATAACAGACAACTGTTATAATCTCTCTTGAGGTGGTGTTGGTTAAAATGTCAATTAAGATCCTGTGAGAATCACATCTTGATGACTCTGTAAAGATCCGCTAAAGGGCAGCCATACATTTCGGTAGGCATCTTCTTTCTCTGTGTTCAGTGTCGCTCTCAGGGTTTCCCCGGCTGTTGACACGCTGTCGAATATGCTTGACTGAACACTTGCATCCTTCGATGCCTTGCTCATAATTGCTTCTTAGTAATCAACTCCATTACAGTATTATGTTAATGCAGGGTGTGAAATGTGAGATTCTGTGAGGACATCTGAGGATGTGATGGGGCTCAATGTTTGTCAAAATATGTGGGAATATGGAATTTCCCTCCTTCACATCATATACACTACCCGGCCACTTTATTAGGTACACCTGTGCATCTGCTGTGTTAATGTAAATGAAATTTTCACACACGGGAGAGAGAGAGAGAGAGAGAGAGAGAGAGAGAGAGAGAGAGAGA
>CAIGQV010003909.1:24836747-24861631 GCA_903798115.1 Danio jaintianensis
GAGAGAGAGAGAGAGAGAGAGAGAGAGAGAGAGAGAGAGAGAGAATATGCAATTCATGTCATTTTTTGGATAAAAATGCTAAACTATGGTGGTCCATAGAGATCAAGCATGCTCAAGAAAAGTCAAGAAAACACATTCAAATAGAAAAACACCCCCATATTTCAGCAGTGCTGAAAATGAACCAAAAACATTGTCAAAAAATTCCACGTTCTTCTTCAGTGGTTTGATCAGTTCAAGAACACTTTTGTGTGCCAAAAACTGTAAAAACAGCCGTGTTTGCTAATGTCTTCTGCATCAGATCAGAGTGCATTTACTACAGGCAATATGCCACTTGTGTGTTACACTGCTGGTCTTGGGGGATTGGAATAACAGGAGGGTGTGTAATATGTAAATTAAACGTTATTTCATCATGAAGGCATGAACTAACTTATTCTTAACTTATCATAAACTAACTTTAACTACAAGATGAATCACACAAGTTCATGTGTGAATAATGGCTACCTTAATTACTTGTTAGTACATGTTTGTTAATTAATATATAAATTAACACTTTGGTTTTATCTAAATGTAATTAAACATCAACTCATGACCTGTTATGTCATGACCTGTCATGATAATATGCCCCTCCAAGTAAAGTCATGACATGAAGATACGTTGCAACATAGGCTCATTCTGAAAACGCAGCCCTATATATATTTCTGGAGATCGCGAATTATGTAGCCAGAAGTACATATGGCTGCATTTTTTCTTTAAAACAAATGCTACGGGGCAGTATGACGCCGTTCCTTTTCACGCTTACCAGCTGACCGCTTACCTCCGTATGGACGACTTTCCCGCAGACGATCAGTCAGTCAATTCAAGTCAAGTTTATTTATATAGTACTTTTCACAATGTAGATTGTGTCAAAGCAGCTTAACATAGTTCTAGTAGAGTCCAGATTTCAGAGTTGAAGTTCAGTTTAGTTTAGTTCAGTGTGGTTTAAATTTCACTGCTGAAAGTTCAAACACCGCAGAGCAAATCCACCGAAGCACAGTTCCACAAGTCCCGATCCGAGCAAGCCAGTGGTGACAGTGGCGAGGAAAAAAACTTCACCAATTGACGAAGTGAAGGGAAAAAAAACC
This sequence comes from Danio jaintianensis, assembly GCA_903798115.1. NCBI lineage: Eukaryota > Metazoa > Chordata > Actinopteri > Cypriniformes > Danionidae > Danio > Danio jaintianensis. Next base: position 24,837,869 of record CAIGQV010003909.1, read on the forward strand.
TCGAGAGAAACTAGGCTCTGTTAGTCACAACCATTTTTCATCTGGCCAAACTTCCTGTTCAGATCTGCAGTCTAGGCGCTGGAGGCTGAAGAAGCTGGACGTCCATCGTGGAGAAGCTGCAGGTGTGAGTAGGGCACCGGCAGGCAGTCAGGTTGGCCTGCAGGACCAATGTGGGGACTCGTTTATCACAGTGGTCATTCAGGAATCAGTCCCATGCACTCCATTTCTCCATGACGACCACAGCATCAGCTCGAGATACAACCTGGTCCAGGATTATGGATACCTTGGGATCATCTCTTCACAGGTCTTGGATCGCATCAATGGCGCTGCATAGTCTCTAGGGACCTCGGAATGAGTATCCCCAGGTGGAAATAGAGAATAAAGAAAATAATTAGCGTAGCTGCTGTTCATAGTGTATTTAAACGAGATGCAAAAATGGAGTGTTATAGATGAAAATAGCAGTTAAATAAACAAACATAGAAACAAACATGTAAAGCATATGAGAGTTTCTAACACAATGTCTGGTGTATTGAGGAGTGATTGTCCTACAGGTGATGTTGAGCCAGCTCACCTGCGTGGAGCACATTCATGCATCATACCGTTATGCGATGCATTGAGTGTATGCTTTACTAAAAAGATAGGTCTTTAATCTAGTTTTGAACTGAGAGAGTGTGTCTGAGCCTTGGACATTATCAGGAAGGCTATTCCAGAGTTTAGGAGCCATAAATGAGAAGGCTCGACCACCTTTACTCGACTTTGCTATTCTAGGTACTACCAGAAGCCCTGAGTTTTGAGATCTTAAAGAGCGGGTTGGATTGTAGCGAGACAGAAGGTTGGTTAGATAAACAGGAGCTAGATTATTTAAAGCTTTATAGGTAAGAAGCAATATTTTATAATCAATACGGAACTTAACAGGCAGCCAGTGTAAGGAGGATAAAATTGGGGTGATATGATCATATTTTCTAGACCTGGTAAGAACTCTGGCAGCTGCATTTTGTACTAGCTGAAGTTTATTAATAGAGGATGCTGGGCAACCAGCGAACAGAGCATTACAGTAATCCAGCCTAGAAGTCATGAAAGCATGAACTAGTTTTTCTGCATCTGAGATGGATAGCATACTTGTAACTTAGCGATATTTCTCAGATGAAAGAAGGCGATTTTTGTGACATGGGAGATATGATTTTCAAAAGTTAAATTGCTGTCTAGTATAACACCCAGATCTTTTACAGTAGAGCTAATGCTAACTTTGTGTCCCTCTAATTGCAGGTCGAGTTGTGAGATCTGCTGCGTACAGGATTTAGGCCCAATAAGTAATAATTCTGTTTTGTCTGAATTTAAGAGAAGGAAATTGTTGGTCATCCAGTCTTTAACATCTTTAATACATTCAGTCGACAACGGCCTCTGGTGGATTTATGCGAGAAGAGCCGGCACGAATGGAGCTCGCTGGAGAAATTCGAGATCTGAAAAAGCATACACAGCGGCCTCTGGTGGATGCACAAAAACTGCAAAAAACCGTAGCTCCTGGGACGTATTTGGTGCTCTCCAGAAATGTATATAGCGGTACGTTTTCAGAATGACCCTGGGTTGATACATTAGCAGGTCATGAGTTCATATTGGTTACACTTAGGCCCTTGTCCACACAAACACAGGTATTTTCAAAATTGCTTTTTTTTTTTCGCAGTTTGTCCTTTCTAATTGGCCAACACAGCTGGGTTAACACCAAACGTGGAAGACGCAAATTAGGCAAATTCTACAAGCAAGCAAATGCATCACATATTTTGCGTCGTTCGAACTGCGGGACATTATCTGCCTGTTCTCACGTTTGCATTGACTTTTATGCAATGTACTCATGGAAATAAAATACTTAATTCTCCATTTGGTGTGAACCCAGCATAAAAGGCTTTTAAATCCGCCTGTTGGTTCAGCATGGATCACAGTGCTTTTTTGTGTCTTGTGGACTGAGATTTACAACAAAAAAAAAGTGGGGAAAACTCTGTCTATAAAAATACCCATGTACGTCTGGACATGGACTTAGCTTAAACTAAAGTGATAATTAATACAATAATTAACAAACATGCACTAACAAATAAAAAAATAAGTCATTATTCACAAATGAACTCGTGACTCATGATGTTAGTTCTTGATTAGCGCATGTCTTAACTCATCATTATTCATTCATTTTCTTTTCGGCTTAGTCCCTTTATTAATCAGGGGTTGCCTCAGCGGAATGAACTCGCTAACCAGCATATGTTTTACGCAGCGGATGCCCTTCCAGTCGCAACCCAACACTGGGAAACACCCATACACAATCTTTCACACACATATACTACGGCCAATTTAGCTTATTCAATTCACCTGTACCGCATGTCTTTGGACTGTGGGGGAAACCGGAGCACCCAGAGGTAACCCACGCGAACACGGGGAGAACATGCAAACTCCACACAGAAATGCCAACTGACCCAGCCGGGGCTCGAACCAGCGACCTTCTTGCTGTGAGGCGATTGTGCTACCCACTGCGCCACCACGACGACTAACTCATCATTAGTTTATAATAAAGAAATGTCTAGTTTACACATTACTACATCAATATTCATTCATTCATCAAGTGTTACCCATAAAACCATGCAAACCAAACAGTAAAAATAAAGAACTTCAAATATAAACACTATATCTAATGCAATGAGCCTTTTTTTATGATATTATAATTTGCGTAGCCAAGACATGTGCATCTCATTTGGGATGACAGCCTGCATTGAGGCACACTTCACTGCATCACATATAGAATAAAGATATAACCTAGTGTGTGTTTGTAGTCAGCAAACACATCCCAAACAGTCCTGTCACTGATCACAGAGGCATGTATAATTCTCAGGTGATTATTCCCCGACCCGAGGCATCATTACAGCGGTGTATCACATCATTCCTGGCCGGCTCACACGAGTGGCTCTCCTCCACCAAAGTCACAGGATCCCGGCCTGTCATGAGATCAGCCAGGCAGTCTCATGAGGGTGTGCAAATATATGATTTCTCCTTCACCATCACGCTTGAGCAGGTCAGCGGAGAGATGGAGATGAAACGGAGATGCAATTGGACAGGACTGGAGTCAGGAGGAGTGCAGTGGGAAAGTGATGATGATGCATGAAAGGCCCTGGATGACAATAACAACATAATGAATGAAGTAATGATACATGGATGGCAATGTAGTCTTATCAGTCAGATTATGATCACTGTTTTCTACATAGATGCACATTTTGTGAATAGAGAATACAGGATGATGCAAGCTTATGAGTATTGCTCAGATGGGAGAACAGCAAAGTCGTGCGAGCGAGCGAGGGAGGGAGTGTTTTTTTTAATATTCGTGTTTTACATTATTCAAAGTGACTTTTCATTTATTTAAAGTCAGAAAGTTTTTATCTATTGTTACAACCCCTGGCAGTCTAGGGGAGTGGGGTTGTACACTTGAGCTGAGAATTTTGGTTATGCAAAAACTCAAAGTAAATTGTGTTACAAAGTAAGGATGGTCAACAAGAATTAATTAACAAAATGATAGGGATTTATTTACAAAAAGTAAGGGTGAATCAGTGAGCGAGATATTTACAAATATATATATATATATATGTTACGAATTCAAATTAAAGCATGGCTCCACAAAGCAAAATCAGATCCGTAACAATAAATAATATTAAATTAAATTAATTAGGACACCTCTAAATTAATGAGGAGCCCGGAGTGTCATCTCCCGTTCGAAAGGAAAGGCAAAACAAAGAAAAAATAAGACGATTGACCAACGAAATAATGTAAAGTCAAATTTATTTGACATTTTAACTTTAAAAGGAGACATGAGAAAAATGCCGAGGTAAAGCCAAAAATAACAAAAAAACTCAACTACTAACTACGTTTTTAAACCCTCTTATCTGCACATGAAATAAAACAACATTCACTTACCTCCCTACTAACCACAAAACATGAGAAAACGTAATAAAACAAAAAGGCATCCTCCTCAGCACACGTGTCTCCGTATATATCTCAATTAGTCAACACGCAGCATTAAAATTCAACAACATCGCCGAGTAAATACAACACAACCATTTGTTTCACACATAAACAAACAGGCCGGGAGAAAGGGGACTCTCCGAACGAAGTTCCAGTCCGGTTTAAATTGACTTCACCACGCCAGCAAGCTTCCACGTGCCGACACCTGATTCACCGCACCTGAGCTCTCATAATGAAAACCTGTTGGAGACAGCGGATAGAGGCGGAGAGAAGAAAACCACAACAGAGGCATATACAACACAAAGAAAAAAAAAAACAACAACTCACCACTTCAAATGAAATACATATTTTTGGAATGTTATTTTAATAAAAGAAATACATAATATATAATGTCAAAGACAATAAACAACGAAATGTTAGAAAGACTATGGGTGGTGCTAAAGAAAAGAACCAAACAAAACCAAATAGTCTTACTAATGTTCACAACAAATCCCCTCTAATCTACTCTAATAAACAAAAGATATGAAAAATAAATCTTCAACGTCAATGACGTCCAATCTAATCTACACTGACTAACAATTGAACCAAAAATACATGGGTTGGCACAGGGAAACATGAGGATAGGGAAGATATGGCAACACAAAGGTATAGAACAGACAGTAACAAACTTGAACAACAATAGCAAAGTGTAAATCAAATAAAGATGAGCAATACTAATAAATGGGGATAACAAACTATCAAACACTAACAAAGCACAAAAGCAAACCGAACAAACGAGCCAAAATACAAAGATCAAAGAGCAAAGTATCAAATAGTGAGTCAGAGAGTCTGCCCCCTAACTTCTTCTTCCTTCCATAGGAATACTTGTATTTTCTGCTTGAAAGATATTGAATCTCAGGAACATCTTTTTTATAGTTGTACTATTGTCAAATCCTATTGGGACAGATCATACGAGTGGTTGTTAATGAAAAATGTAATACCTGCTTTTGACTATCACATTGTGAAATTTGGTATTTTTATGAAAAACAAAGAAATTTAATTTTTGTGCAATAATATGTTGATTGTAGCAAAATTGTATATACACAAATGTAGATTTGTTAAAGTTTCTCCCTGTTTCAAAGCATTTAAAAATGATTTTAACATTTTATATAAATCCATAAAACAGGTAAAAACAAAAAGTGCCTCAAAGCTCTCTAAACGTTTGTCAGCTTATATGGATTGACCCCCTGAATATATTTTCACTTGTATTAGTATGATTTAAGGTTTTATTTATGTTATTATTATTATTTTGTACTATTTTATTTTGTTTATTTTATGCTGCTTGGATGTAATGTTATATATGTTTAACAATGGAAGTTGAAAATGCCTGTTTGTTATTTGACGGTTGGTTAAAAAAAAAGAAGAAAAAAAATAATAATAATAAAAAATAAAATAATAAAAAACATTCTTAATAAAAAAAAAATTCTTCTTCTTCTTCGTGTTGTTTTATGGCGGGTGGCATCTAACTTTAAGGTGCATTACCGCCACCTACTATACTGGAGTGTGAACCAGAATGACTACGAGACTCAAATTATATCTATTATATTCTATATATTAGCCCGGTTTCCCTCAAAAATGAAATGAAATAATTATAGTTTTCTGTTTGGCTGAGTATTTGATTTGTTTCTATTGTTTCCTGCTGTATTTTCCTAAATATATCCCTTTCCTTATTATATTTTTGACATTGACTTAATATATGATTTACCGACTCTTCTACTTGACAATAAATCACATAACCCAGTAGGATGTTTCCCAATGATATGTAAAGTTTTATTTAATCTAGTGTGCCCTAGTCTTAATCTAGATATTACATTATCCTCCAATGTACTTCTCCTTATCCTCTTCATCCTTCCTAATTTCTTTTGAATGTTAAAAAGATGTCTTCCAGTTTTTGCATTGTTCCATTTATTTTGCCATTTGATACTGATCTTATCTTTAATTATTGCTTTGATCTCTTCTTTACTGAATGACACCTCCATAACATTCTCCTGCCTTATTGCATCCTTTGCCAGTGAGTCAGCCATTTCATTTCCTTTAATTCCCTTATGAGCTGGAGCCCACATAAAAGTAATCACTATATTAATCTTATTAAGCCTGTACAGTACTTCATATATTTCAATGATTAAGTCTTGTCTGCTTTGAGATGAAAATGATTGAATTGATAGTAATGCTGCACTGGAATCGGAACACAGAATAATTTTATTTCTTGGTTTTTATTTGATCTACCCAATGTAATGCTGTTGCTATTGCTATTAGCTCCACTTTATAAACTGCCAGGTGATCTGATGTTCTCCTATTTACTGATATACCTAACGATGGAATAGTAAATGCATATGCCATTTTTCCATAAGAGTCTTTAGATCCATCTGTATAAATTGCTATATAGTTCTGATATAATGTTTGGATTCTGTCCTCTACCAACATTACCATGTTTCCTGCCTCTTTAAATGTACGACTACTTTCTAGCAAACTTAGATCAATACTTGCTGAGTAAAAAAACCATGGGGGTGTAATTGATATTGGGACTGTTGGGGTGATTGTTTTCTGGATTAAATCCAATTCTATTGCTACCTCTATTGAATTCCATGCAAAACATTTACTCTTTGTTTTTTCCTTCTCTCAACATGGGTGAAGAACTTTAGCAGATGGGTTTCTATACTCTGTATGTCCTTTTAGATTTGCCCAATAAGTCATCATGATCTTTGCGGAAACACATTTCTCGCACAACACAACGCATTTCTCCCATCTCTACATGTAAAGCATCAACCGGAGTTGTTCTAACTGCACCACAGCATAGTCTCAGTGCTTGGGCTTGTATAATTTCTAGTTTTTGAAGCAGTGATTTTGCTGCGAACACTCCCATAATCCAATATTGATCTGATGAGTGCTATATAAATGTTTTTCATTGCATCTCTACTTGCTCCCAATTCAGATCCAGTTAAGCACCTCATAATATTTAGTACCTTCCTACCTTTGTTTTGAATATTATTTATATGTTCATTCCATGTAAGTTTTGAGTCGAACCATACCCCTAGAAATTTAAAGACTTTAACCTGCTCAATTATTTGACCATACATTCTCACTTCCAGTCCATTGATTTCTTGATTTTTCCTAGAGAAAGTGAGTGATTTTGTTTTTTCCACAGAAAACTTAAACCCCCACAAGAATGACCACTTTTCAATTCAATTCAATTTTTCAATTCATCTTTATTTCTATAGCGCTTTTACAATGTAGATTGTGTCAAAGCAGCTTCACATAGAAGAGTGCAGTGAATTGAAACAGTGTCAGTCCAGTTTTCAGAGTTTAAGTTCAGTTTAGTTCAGTTCAGTGTGGTTTAATTTTCACTGCTTAAAGTCCAAACACTGAAGAACAAATCCATCATTGCGCAGCTCTACAGGTGCCGAACCATGCAAGCCAGTGGCGACAGCGGCGAGGAACGAACTTCACCAAAAAACCTCGAGAGAAACCAGGCTCAGTTGGGCACGACCATTTCTCCTATGGCCAAACGTCTTGTGCAGAGCTGCAGTCTAGGCGCCGGAGGCTGGAGAACGCTGGACGTCCATCTTGGAGAAGCTGCAGATGGGAGAGGTCCCCGGCTGGTGTACAGGCTGGCCCTTCAAGATAATGCGACGACTCATCTGTCACTGGGGTCTTACAGGAATCAGACTCATGCTCTCCACTCCTCCATGACCACCACAGCAGCTGCTCAGAATATGGCCTGGTCCAGGATTATGGAAACCTCGTGAATAAAAAAAAGACTAACATAAGCGCAGATGCCGTTCAAATTATAATGTCTTTTGGGAAGTGTTCCCGGCTCCGGTTGCCCTAAATAATGCAGACTAACAATCCTTTTAAGGATTTGTATTTCAAAAGCATTTGTGTTTTATGTGTATGCTAATGCAAAGAGATGTGTCTTTAATCTAGTTTTAAACTGACAGAGTGTTCCAGAGTTTAGGTGCAAGATATGAGAAAGATCTACCGCCTACAGTTGATTTTGATATTCTGGGAATAATCAATTGTCCAGAATTAATTGAGCGTAGTGGACGTGAGGGGCTATAATACACCAGGAGCTCCCTCAAATACTGGGGAGCTAAGCCGTTCAGGGCTTTGTAGGTAGTCAATAAAATTTTAAAATTTATACGATATTTAATAGGGAGCCAATGCAATGATGAAAGAACTGGAGTAATATGATCATATTTCTTTGTTCTAGAAAGCACTCTAGCAGCTGCATTTTGAACTAGCTGTAGTTTGTTAATTAGACCAATAGGGCAACCACCTAATAACGCATTACAATAGTCTAACCGAGAGGTCATGAAAGCATGAATAAGCTTTTCCGCATCAGACACTGATAGCATATGTCGAAGTTTGGCAACATTTTTAAGATGAAAAAATGCAGTTTTACAGATGCTTGAAATCTGGCCTTCAAACGACAGGTTGCTATCAAAAATCACCCCTAAATTTTTGACTGAAGATGAGGACTGAACTAAGAATCCATCAAGGGTTAGACAGTGTTCTAGGTTTTTTCGTGTGAGGTTTTTGGGTCCAATAAGCAAGACCTCAGTTTTATCTGAATTTAGTAATAAAAAGTTATTAGTCATCCAATTTTTTATATCAGCTATACAATCTGTTAATTTAGTAAATTCATACATATTATCAGGTTGAGAGGAGATATAAAGTTGTGTATCATCAGCATAACAGTGGAAGCTAACTCCATGCTTTTTAATGATATCGCCTAGCGGTAGCATATATAGTGTGAAAAGTAAGGGACCAAGGACTGAGCCTTGTGGTACCCCACATTGTACTTTTGATCTATATGATGCTTCTTCATTGACTGATACAAATTGATAACGTTCAGATAGATAAGACCTGAACCAGGCCAATGCAGTTCCTGTGATACCAACATAATATTCAAGCCCATGAAGGAGAATATTATGATCGATTGTATCAAATGCAGCACTGAGGTCCAATAACACTAAGAGAGAAATACAACCACGATCGCACGACAGAAGGAGGTCATTTGTAACTCTTAGGAGTGCTGTTTCTGTGCTATGCAATGCTCTAAATCCGGATTGAAATTTTTCATAAATATTGTTTCTATGCAGGAAGGAACATAGTTGAGCAGATACGACTTTTTCTAGTATCTTTGATAGAAAAGGCAGGTTTGAGATGGGTCTATAATTTACTAGTTCTTTGGGATCAAGCTGTGGTTTTTTAATAAGAGGCTTAATGACAGCTAGTTTAAAAGTTTTAGGAACATATCCTAAAAGTAGGGATGAATTCAAAACATTAAGAACAGGTTCAGAAACCTCCGAAAACAACTGTTTTAATAATTTGGTCGGTATAGGATCTAGCATAGACGTTGTTGATTTAGACAAATTTATCAGTTTATACAGTTCTTCCTCACCTACTGCTGAAAAAGTTTGAAGTGTGTCTATTAACGGTCTACAGTGCTCTAATTGGGACGAAGCTGTAGGAGGCAGATTGATGGTGCTTATTTTATCTCTTATTTCATCAATCTTGCTTGTGAAAAAATTCATAAAGTCATTACTGCTTTGTTTTTAGTTAGATTGGCTACTGTGTTAAACAGGACCCTAGGGTTGTGTTTATTTTCATCTATTAAAGATGAAAAATAAGCAGATCTGGCAGACTTTAAAGCTTTTCTAAAGTTAAGTATACTTTCTTTCCAGGCCAGACGAAAAACCTCTAATTTTGATTTCTTCCATCTACGTTCCATTTTCCGGGCTGCTTTCTTTAAGGCACGTGTGTACTCATTGTGCCATGGCGTCAGATTTTTTTCCCTAATCTTTTTTAAGTGTAACGGAGCAACTATGTCTAACGTGCTAGAAAGGATGGAATCAATAGTTTCAGTTGCAGTGTCAAGCTCTTCTAGGCTGCCTGGAATGCTATGGAAATTAGAAAGATCAGGTAGGTTACTGACAAAGTGATCTTTAGTGCTAGAAGTGATCGTTCTACCATATTTATAAATAGAAGCTGGTTTTGTAGACCTATCAATGCACAATAAACAAGAGATTAAATGGTGATCTGAAATGTCATCACTCTGCTGCACAACTTCAACATTATCAATATCGATACCATGTGATAATATTAGGTCTAAGGTATGATTATGCCGATGAGTAGGCCCTGAGACATGCTGTTTCACTCCAACAGAGGCTAGTATGTCTAAGAAGGCCAGACTTAAAGCATCTTTTTCATTATCTATATGAATATTAAAATCACCAACAATTAAAATTTCATCTGTGGCCAGAACTATTTCGGATAAGAAATCAGCAAATTCTTTTGTGAAGTCGGTATGGTGCCCTGGAGGTCTATATACAGTTGCCAATATAAATTTTGATTTAAATGTATTGTTTAAATTGCACACTGAGATATACAACACTATTACTTCAAATGAATTATATTTGAAGTCAGAACGCTGGGTAACACTAAAAATATTACTATATATAATGCCAACGCCTCCACCTTTAAGGCCTTTTTACCTTTAAGACGCGGCTCGTGTTTATAATGATATCCTTCAGGTGAAGACTCATTTAGGGTCATGTAATCATCTGCTTTTAGCCACGTTTCTGTTAGACAAAGTGCATCTAGCTTTAGATCAGTTATCAAATCATTAACAAAAAGAGTTTTTAGAGGACAGTGATCTAATGTTCAATAATCCGAGTTTTATCTTTTGATTACCTTTATTTTTTATTTGATGAACATCAATTAGATTGTTACCTTTGAATGGGTTTGGGAGTTTTTTATATTTAGAGGTTCGGGGAACAGACACAGTCTCTATGTTCTTATATCTAGGTGGCTCTATGTGCTGCAAATTATCTGAGTTAGGTAAACTGTGGAGGCTAGCAGACGGTTGGTTAAGCCAATCTGTCTGCTCCCTGAGCTGTTACTCCAGCTTTTTCTATTACTTTTCTCATCTCACTCACCGTAAATGGAGTGTCCAACACGCTATCATTCTCATGTTTCCTTGCAAGAGCACCCAGATGACCTGCTCTAGTATTCGCTCTACCTTTTATGGCCTCTTCTGATAAATTATGGGAACTATGGATTTTCACTAGTTCTTTTGCAATCATTTCTGCTTTTTCCTCATCAGACACTGCTATTTCCTCATCTCTTTTTAATACTGGATACTGGTATTCTTTCCTTATTCCTCTCAAACATTTAATCCTACCCCATATTTCTCCTACTGGTGTTGTTCTTCCTATTTTATTACAATAACTATTCCAACTTTGTTTCTCGGTGCAACGTATAATCTTCCTAACCTTTGCTTGTGCTTTTTTATATTCGATTAAATTTTGAAAGCTATGTGTTCTTCTTAATATTCTGAATGCTTTATTCCTTTCTTTCACTGCTCTGGAACATTCTTCTGTCCACCAAGGAACAGCTTTCCTTTTCATCTTTCCTTTACTCTTAGAAATAGTCTGGTTTGCAGCTTCTATAAGTACTGCTCTAATCTTTCCTTCAACCTCCACAATGTCTTCATTTAAAACTATTTTATCCATCTCTGTTTCACAAAGGTACTTAAATAATTCCCATTTTGCACTTTTAAATATCCACCTTCCTATTCTTTCCACTGATTTTTTTATTATCCCTTGATGGTAAATGACACAATACTGGAAAATGATCACTGCCTATTGTTGAGCATTCTAACACATCCCACTCACACCTTCCACCTAAATTTCTAGATACTAATGTTAGGTCTAATGCAGACCTTTTCCCCGTGCGTATATCTATTCTGGTTCCTCTCCCATCATTTAAACAAACCCTGTCCCCTAACTACTAGAGTGAAGACCTTTTAAAGGACAGGTGGCATGCGGAGATTGGCTGGGACTTGAGCAGAGTTGTGAAGCAGCAGCCAATCAGAAAGCAGCAGTAATGGGATTGGTTGCAGCAAGGACATGTCACTCAGCCAATCAGGTGCAGCAGTGGGTGGAGCAAGCACAGTAGTGGACTGGGTGACAGACAGGAACACATGATGAGACATGAAAAATATACAAAATAACCAAATAAGTGCTGGCACGTAAAACTATTTTTTTGTTTGTTTTTAAATTCTGGATGTTTGTAAAGTATTCTGTGTTCTGAATAAAATAATAAATAAATAAATAAATAAATAAATAAATAAATAAATAAATAAATAAATTGCTGACTTAAAATTTACCCAAAACTGAAAATTCTGTCATATTTTACTCACCCTTTACTTGTTCCAAACCTGCTTGAGTTTCTTTCTTCTGTTGAACACAAAATGCATTATTTACTAAACTCATATAAATGTATTTCTTGCACAGCACATAGACATACATAGTCTACTAAAAGATTAATATTGATTTATATAAAACAATAATTTATACTTGACCATGGACCACAAAACCAGTCATAATGTAAAAAATGCTGGGTTCCACACAATTCCTTCATGTTGTCTCAACAAATCAATTGTTAACTTAATTGTTTTTACAAATTTAAATGTATTGAACATAAAGCAATTAAGTTCTCCCTCCCAAAAAACTCTGTATTTTTACATCACCTGGAAGTTGAATAAATAGCTTTTCACAGTAAGAAGGTGGCTGGTTCAAATTCCGGCTAGACCAGGAGGCCTCTCTGTGTGAAGTTTGGATGTTCTCTCCATGACTACGTTTACATGGACATCAGTAATCAAATTATTTGCCTTAATCTAAATAAGACAATAATATGATTAAAGTGTTTACATGAGTTGCTTTTTGAATGTTCCTTTTATGATCCCGTTTTACATGTTATAGCTCATAATTCGATTAACGTCATTGCGTCACCACGCTATCCACATTTCCTCTGGAGTTTTATGTAATTATCGACTTTAACTGCAGTTCGGCACTTTCACTTTCATTAAGGAACATTTCATGCATGCCCCCTGTGACAAACGAGATATTGTATGCGAGGAACTGCTGGAAGAGTGTAGTTTTAATGGAATATAATACCGCATGCCGTATTGGGAAAAAAACTCTGCATTTTGTGATGGAGGTGTCTGTGGTCCTTCTCTGACTCGGTAGGTGCAGAGAATAGTGTCAGACAGCCGTGTGTGTATGGACTATCCTGTCGTAAAATGTGTCGAAAATCCCAAACGACGGTAATAGTTTGATGAAGGTGTTTACATGTCTGTACTGCACTTCAATAATGCGACTAAAATCGGCATACTCCACAGGTCTTAGTTCGATTTCTGTTTAGTTTGATTATGATCTTAATCGGATTAAATTAATCAAAAATCGCTGTTTACATGGTAGACTCTTAATTAGAGTATTGTCTTAATCGTATTAATATCGAATTATTAGTGTCCGTGTAAACGTACCCCATGTTTTTTTCTGGATGCTCAGGTTTCCCACAGTGCAAAAACATGCAGTTTAGGTCAATTGGATAAACTAAATTAGTCGTAGTTTGTGAATGGCAGAGTGTGTGGGTGTTTCCCAAGACTGAGGGTTGTACTATCAGTGCTGTGTTGTGGCTAATACGGCTCTTGATGTGTAGAACAATTGCCAGAGTAATTTGTTGTTCATGTAACTGTGGCAACCAGCTTTATCAGTGATAAAATTGGGACTAAGCCGAAGGAAAATGAGTGAGTGGCAACTATTTAAAAATCTAGAAAATATTCAAATACTGAGAAAATCGCCTTTAAAGTTGTCTAATTAAAATGCTTAGCAATTTACATTACTAATAAGTAGGAACTTCTAGAAATATCTACATGGAACATGATTTTTTTATATATATATTTTATTGATCTTTGGCTTTAAAAAAATCAATAATATTGCAAAAAAAAATACTTAGGGAACATAAGTGATCTAGGGTCACATAGACCAAAACAAAGATAAAATATGCATACATGAATATAGATTAGGGTTATATGTCAAACTTTTTGGGACACCCCTCAAATCGTTGAATTCAGGTGTTCCAGTTACTTCCATGGTCACATACACTGAACAAAATGATTCAAAGATGATTCCTTGGATTTACTAAATTTTTATAAGGTAAGAGGTTGTAGACAATTTATTTGGGCTGAATTTAAACAAACAAATTAAGTTGAACATTGCTAAATTTAGTTTGTTTAAATTCAACCCATATAAATTGTTTGCAACAATTTTGCCGAAATCATTTTTTTCAGTGTAGGTGTATAAAATCAAGCACTTTGACATGCAGACTGCTTCTACAAACATTTGTGAAAAAATGGGCCACTCTCAGGAGCTCAGTGAATTTAATCATGAATTTAACCCTACTGTGGATTATGATTGGGATATCATTAAATTTCATGTGCATTCCAGCGCGCACCTTGATGTCATAACAACATAAAAACATACCAAAAACATGTCAAAACTGCTAATCGATTTGATGTCAATTTAATGTTGTTTTCAAGGTAGTTTGCATGCAGTAGGGATACAAAATCCAGTGTAAATACAAAATCTTGGATTTTTGTAGGGTTACAAAATAAAAGGTAAATTTGGATTTTGACTTAAAGCTGTCAGATGAAAAAAATATGATAAAGCTTTTCTTATATTATAATACTTTTTGTGTCCTTATTTTTGGTGGTCAGAAGTGCGTCAATGTGTGGACGACATGTCAATGGACGTCAATTTGAAGTGTTTTAGGGACTTTTGATGTCCTTTTGACATCAAGATGACCACTGGGATGTAAAGACAGATGTCGTAAAACTTTTGGCAATATAGTGTACATACTCTATAAACAAAACACTCATAAAATAATATCAATAGAATAATTCATTCAAGTCATGTGCAGTGTACATTAAATTTACACACACACAGTTTACATAGACATCATGCAAATTCACCAATAAATGTCTACATTTTGTCATGTAAATGAATTTCGAATTGAATAGTTTGATCCGAACAGGGATGACTAAAAGTTGCATCTGATATTTCGGGTCAGCACTTATACAGTTTGAGAAAACATCAGCTTGATGTGCACGTGTTCTGCTGCCTCTGGAGATTTCCTTGTATTTGCGGTGTCGTTTCCAGCCTGCGCTTCTGCCTTCAGTCCTCATGTGTGACATTCAGGTTCACAGGGATCTCTGAAAAACAACACTCTTCACACCAGAGAGCCCTGCAACTGCCATCACATTCACACTCTCTGATCCACACAGAAGTGGACAAATCCTCAGGGACGGCCTGTTTTCTCTCTTTCCTCCACCCTTCAGCTCAGTCTCTCTTCTCTACAGCTCAGAGCAGTCACAAAATCAAGTCTCTGCAGCCTAAATTTGCTAATTGTTTACATTACTGTCATGTAAATGTTTCTGAAATTACGTATTTACAGATATTTATGGTAATGTTCACAATATTATACAAAATATTATTTGATTATTTATCCAGCTGCAACCCATCACTGGGAAACACCTATACACTCCCATTCACACATATTCACTATACGGACAAGCTTACCCAATTCACCTATAGCGCATGTCTTTGGACTTGTGGGGGAAACCAGAGCACCCGGAGGAAACCCACGCGAACATGGGGAGAACATGCAAACTCCACACAGAAATGCCAACTGACCCAGCCGAGGCTCAAACCAGCGACCTTCTTGCTGTGAGGCGACAGCACTACCCACTGTGCCACCGACCGCCCCTGATTATTTATTATTTGACAAAAAAAAAAAGATTATTAGAATTAAAAAAAAGTTTCTAATGTATTTACACTTGTATTACACTTGTATTATGGTACATTTATCTCTGCTCTGAAAACTTTGATGTTTAAATGTTCAAGTGATGTTTATTGACATTTATATTTAGTTTAAAATATTGTCTGGGCTTGTCATGCAAATCAGTTTATATTAATGAGTTAATGAGCTGCAGGTACTTTTTCTTTTTATGGTATAGATTTATTTTTCCAAGTGGAATTATTACAAGGAAATCATCTTCGTTTTTCCACTTAAGAGCTGCAAGTAGTTCAATGTTTGAAGTAAACTTGTTTGAGAACTGTTTTAAAATGTATAATTTTGAGTGTCAAACATGATTCATTTGATTGTTGTTTTCTTTTTTTACTTACATTTTACATTTCAATATAATATAATTATAATACCAATTTTTGAGTAAAAAATATTCCTAACCACATTTTTCAGGGTAATGGAAAATATTGGGAATAATGGGAAATATCGCAGTCATCCATATAATAATTGTATTAATAGTTTCTATTAACATTTCTTGTCTAATTTTATTTTTGGAATTTTCTGTTTTGTTCCAAATACATCTATATAATTGTATTAATTTTCATTTAATTTTAATTGTTTAGTTTTACATCACACTTAATGAACATGAAAATATGAAAATACGAGCTGATATGATCACGATCATAATCTCAGGCTGGTTAATAGGTAAGTCAAACAAAGGAACAGAAGTCTTCGTGTCACACTGAGGAATGAGGAATGGCAGAGTCCTCTGGACACAGCTGCAGGTGACAGGTGCTGGTGTCCAGCCTTGTTGAGCAGCCTGACAGACATTATCAAGTCACAAATAACCTAGAATCATCATCTGAACTTTTCCAGATAAACCCCATCAAATGTAAAATAGCACCTTGCTTCTAAAAATGGATTTTGAATGAAAAGAAAAAAAAGAAACGAAAAATTTGCAGCACTGTTTTCATTTAGGAAGAGGAAGAAAGATCAGCAAAAATCTTTTGTAAAAGAGGGAAAATAATCTGTTAATAATTGATCAATTTTATGAATAATGAATCGCTAACACAGATGCATTCAAAAACAGAACAGAGCCTTCTTGAGTTCATTCAGCAAAGGTAGCGGGGCTTTGCTCTCAGCTCACCTCATCTCTGCTCGTCTATAATTCAGTGACCTTGAGATATTTCTTCCCCTGAGCTCACCACTTTTAGCTCTCATGCCAACGGAAAGCAAGGGCTCCCTTCGGAATAAGAAGTAAACTGGCGGTATGGGTCTCCGTGAGCACCACGTGATCGCTGACATTGCAGGTGAGGGTCGACTATTAATTCTTTAAGAGCTTGGTGACACAAACAAACTTTGAAATGCACAGTCCTTATGTGAAGCAATGTGATCTTGCTTTGATCTTGAGTTACTTTCTTTAAACAAAGTGCTGTCAGGTGCTATTTGCTTTAAAATACAAATATTCCAACTGCTTCAAATGAAGCCAAAAATAGAACTGAATTGAATGTTTACACCCGAATAAATCGTTGTTATAGACCAAATGTGTTGAGTGAATTATTCAGTAAGTCATTAGTTACTTATTTTGTTCTTGAGTGATTCAGCGGTTTTGAACAAACAATTTCAGTGGCTTACTCATAAGTCACTTGTTTGGACTGTGAATGAATCAGTGTTTTTGAGTGAATTGATTGAGTGAAATATTAAATGACTTACATACAAATCACCTGGTCCTCATTTAATCAATGTTTTAAATGAATAGGCTGAGTGACTCACAAATAAGTCACCTGATTCATTTCAAACAAATTTGTACCGAGAAACGAATTGGTTGAGTGAATATTTGAATGACACCTGAGTGAATATTTTTTCTTTCTTTTTTTTAGAATGAATGATTTAATGGCTCACTCATCAGGCACTTGTTTGGTTCCTGAATGAGTCTGTGTTTTCGAAAAAATCTCTTGACAAATCTTATGATTAAATGATTTATTCATAAGTCACTTGTTTCATTGAAACAATGATTTTCATTGATTGTTTCTCAATGAATCTTTGTTTTAAAACAAATCAGTTGAGTAAATTTTTTAATGATTCACTATTACATCACTCATTTGTTGTTGTTTTTTCTTTGTGAATGCACCAGTGAGATCAATTGACTCGCTTATAAACCAATTATTTAAAAACTCCTGAATGAATCAGTTTATCCAGAATGAATTGTTTGATTCACTGACTCTCATATTTCATACATGAAGCACTGTCTCAAACTCTCATATAAGACAGTCCCTTGTTGCTTACTACTAGTGAATCAATGCAAAACCCTCCAATGACACACAAGTGGAGTGATGCAAACTGCACAAAACAATCTGGTCCTGTAGTCTGTATATCAGCTCTATAACATGTTCATATAATACACAATTTAAAAGTTGAAAAGTCTGCTAAAAGTATAATGAAAACTTCAAGTGTTGTCTGATGTTCAGACATTTACATTTACTGTATAATTTCCTGCTGCATGTCTGCTTTATATCTCGAAGGCATCCGTTTATTTATTAACCAAGCTCCTCTCTGTTGTTTTTGATACACATTAATGCTATTCCTGCTGCTCACCATGCAATGCCAAAGCAGCTCAACGTCCACTCTACCCCAACATCACCCCGCTGCGGGTGGGCTCGGCAGATAGGCTTTGACAGAGGGAGATCCAGGCAGGGATGGATTCTCAAATAGGGGAAACAACATGCCTGGCAGGCAATGCCTGTTCACTGTCACCTGTCAGCTGTGTAGTGTGTGCCGCTGTGTGGGTGGCTTGCAGTGTGTGTCAGCCATGGAAATGAGTTTGGCATGGCACACGTCTGACAAATTGGGGCCCCCTGGCCCCTGATGCCCGGCACGAGACAGAGTGGCCCAGTGGGCATTAGACCGTGCTTGACAACACCCCACCTAGATGACCTTTTCCAAAACTGACTTCAAGCTGCCACCAATCAGCTTCCAGCTTCAGTGCTGCTTAACAAAGTGTCTCTCATCAAGCTGGGACACATGGCAAAATTAATTCAGTACATGCATATCTAAAATTTAAATTAAGCTTGATTTGTCATGAGGGAAATATAATTAGGACTGGGTACAGCCAATAACCAAAACTAGTTAAACAAGATCAGGAAAAGTTCTTAAAACAAACGGCTTGTTAAGTCTAAAGTTGCATTCACTGCTTCTGGATTCAGTATCATACGCCAACAGCAAACAGTGTAAATATACACCCACAATATGCTTTATTCACTCACTCACTCAATCACTCACTCACTCACTCACTCACTCACTCACTCACTCACTCACTCACTTTCCTTCAGGTTAATCTCTGATTTATCAGGGGTCTCAGCGGAATAAACCACCAATTACTCTGGCATATTTTTTTAGCGGATGCCCTTTCAGCTGCAACTCAGTGATGAGAGTACACTAACTTATGAACCCCCAATGCTGGGAAACATCCATACACTTTCTCATTCACACACACATACACACACTCGTACATTATGCCAATTTTAGTTTATCCAATTCACTTATACCACATTTCTTTGGAGGAAAGGTGAGTTGCACCCAGCAGAAGGAATACATTTAAACTCCTGGTGCAGCCGGGACTCAAACCAGGGACCTTCTTGCTGTGAGGTGACAGTGTTACCCACTGAGCCACCATGCCCCTAATATCCTTTAATACTACCAAAAAAATTATGATCACCTTTAAAAATAAAGGTACAGGAAAAACAAATAGAAAAGTAGTTTTCACAGTGCATGGAATAACTTTTATTGCTTCCTCAAATATCCATTTAGAGAAATTTTCTTTAAAGCACTATTTTCATAGTGTGAAGGACATTTTCATAATCTAAAGAACCTTTTCTATAAAGAACCTTTTGTGGGATGAACAGGTTCCATGGATGTTCCACCAATGCCAGTAAAGAAGCATTTTTTAAAGTGATCTTAACTTTTATGATCAGAACTGAATGTAATTCATGTAATGAATAATAAAAAAGAAAATGAAATTAAAATAAATGAATAATTAAATGTAATTAATTTGTAAACTTAACGTTTTGTGAATTTATTAAAAGGAAAACGTATTATTATTATTTATCTGTTTATGAACATTTTCATATTTATGAGTTATACAATAACTTTTTATTTATAAATTTAATTTTAATAAATTTATCCAGGTTATCAAGTAATAAAGCACACAATTCAATTTTTATCAAATCAGCAAATGAAAAACTTTTGATATATATTCTCTAAAATGGTATTGAGTTATGACTGGATATGTTGCTTATTTTTTAACTATTATTGTAAATTGATTATATTTACAGATGTTGCGAAATTTACAGAACAATTGCATATTTAATTCATGTGACACTGAATCCCCCTTTGAACACAAATGGTCTCGTCCATTGCTCTCTGCCCAGTCACGTGGTGCGGATGTCCTTCGCTCTTCTCTCTCTGCAGGCTAAACATGGCTGCGCTCTTAAGATCAGCCCGGCTCCTCAAAAATTCATCGGCTTCATTAATTCAGGTCATAGGGAATAATAAACATGCACCGGCAGCTGGTCGCCTTTACAGCGGAGCAGTTGGGACTCTTCGTGTAGGGGTCTGTGGTCGTCAGACAGTCCCGGGAAGGTTAAATGCTAACAGGTATAACGCAGCATGACTCTCTGCGCCATGCGTGTTTAGATCATGCAGTTGTCATTGAGAGGTGATAACTCCCATAACTGTAATGAGCACTAATAACGCACTGATAATGTGCTAAATGCAGGTTATTTAACTAAATGATAACAAACATATCAGAGTTTTGGTCATATGATGGTGTTGCACAAGATAAAAATATGGCTCCCTTGCATAATCTTTCATCCTGCGGTGTGTATTTGATCCATAAACTCGTTATAGAGTGTATGAATTGAATGTAGCCTTTACAGATTTCTCTCAGGTACTCTTTAATTCTTATTATTAGTGCTTATAATTACAATACAGTGTGATTGTAATTTGGTTTGGATCCAAAACAGTTATCATCCATCCTTAATCTAAATGCGTAACCATAATTTTTTCTAACAAGCATGTGTTGATCTGTCCATGTAACACCTTTTGCTTGTGTTACGTTAGTTTAGGCTACTACTAATGTTGTAGTGGACTGGTAGCATGTGACAAATGTAAAGGGTTAACATGTCAAGGTCATTTTGAGCCTCAGATTTCTGCACATACTATTGGCCAACATTTAATCCATCTGTTTCATGCATGGTTTTTAGTTAGTTTAGGGCCACAATGACTTAAATAGATACTTTATTAAGCTATTATATTTGAAGGATAGATTAAACCTGCCCAAAGGCACTTTTACACATTTGGATCACAAATAGACACAAATAGAAAATGCATTCCTGTTACATCTGATTTATTTGAGGGGAGGGTCTATGGTTGGCTGTGTGTATGGGCTTTGTTTACATCTCGTTTTATAAATGTAGTTCAATCTAAAGGAAAAAAAAAGTAATTTCCTCAAGTGGTTCTAAAGCTTTATGGATTTCTTTTTTTCTTCTGTTTAAATGAATATATTTTGAACAATGCTGTATACCTGAAGTAGCCATTGACTTCCATAGTAGGGAAAACAAATACTATGGAACTCAATGGTTACAGCTTTCCAGCTTTCTTTAAAATATCTTTTGTGTTCAACACTGGAAAGTAAAACAGGTTTGGAACAAGTAAAGAGGAAGTAAATTTTCATTTTCAGCTGAACTATGCCTTTAAAGAATTCATATATAGGACCTCCAAAATAAAGAAGTCAAGGAGGTTAAAAGTGGCATTAAAGTGTGAGGTGTAAACAAAAATGTTTAGCCAAAATGCATCTTAATATCTCAAATAAAGTGGTCTTGATGTTTAAAGTGTATTGAACCCTGTTTGCATATGATTTGTACATTTTTGATTGGATCAACAACAAAATAATCTTAATAACATGTGTAAACTGAGACCTATATAAATTTCACTGCCAAACATTATTTTGTTAAACCTATAAGATATATAATTTTCAAATCATAATGTTATGCAGGTCAATAGGTTTAAATAAATATGTCTGCTTTGGCAAACTGATACATCTCCATAATATATTTGGGATATTGTTGGTAATAATGATAAAATAATTTTTTGCTATGTGTATATTTATCTTGGTATCTTGGCACAACATTAACCTTTTTGGCCCCTAATTTCCATGTTTTGTTTTATATTATAATGAAATCTTTCTTAATTAACTAAATATGTCAGATTTTTACATTTATAACATACTTTAAACTAGCATGGCACAACACAGTAGAACCAGTTAAATGAGACAAGTAGCAACAAAAACTTTGTCTTTCCACTGTAGAAGTGGCACAGAAGCTTCTACTGAAGTGCCATTTAGGTTAGTTTCTACATTTTTAATGCATGTGTGCAATGAATGTATTCACAGTGCCCTTACAGTATATGCAAATAAACTTTGAATATTGAAAAATGCAAAATATTTGGTTTTTGCAAACTAAGTGACAAAACCTGATGATAATGGCATTATGATGATGTTATTGTAAGATGATACATTTACCATACCCCTACATATAAAAGCAACATAAGCAGAATTGTTATCATGAATGTGAAATTTCATTAGAAATCACTAAAAATGTGTAAGTCAGAATTATTAGCCCTCCTGAATTATTAGCCGCCCTGTATATGTTTTTCCCCAATTTCTGTTTAACGGAGTTAAGAGTTTTTTCAATACATTTCAAAACATAATAGTTTTAATAACTAATTTCTATTAGGTGATTTTTATTTTTATCTTTGCCATGATAACAGTGCATAATATTTTACTAGATATTTTTCAAGATAGTAGTATTCAGCTTAAAGTGACATTTAAAGGCTTAGCAAGGTTAATTAGGCAAGTTAGGGTAATTAGGCAAGTCATTGTATAATGATGGTTTGTTCTGTAGACAATCGAAAACAAATATTGCTTAAGAGGGATAATAATATTGGCCTTAAAATGGTTTTAAAAAACTGCTTTTATTCTAGCCAAAATTAAACAAATAAGATTTTCTCCAGGAGAAAAATATTATAGGAAATACTTTGAAACATTCCTTGCTCTGGAAATATTTGAAAAAGAAAAAAAAATAATAATTCACTAGAGGGCTAATAATTTTGACTTCAACTGTATATTATACAATATATAGTTAAAAAAATTCAGTTTTACACCATTTACATATAAATGGTTTTGACTTCACATTTGCATAAATTACTATTAATGAATGACACTAGTTAATCACATTTCTTTTGGTATAGTGAACACTTTAATGGATGTAACATTTTTATTTATGTTTTTTTTTTGTGCAGTTTGTACTCATACAGACCAGCTTTGCCCTGTGTGAGCTGTCGTCAGTATGCAGTGGTCCCAGAGCAGAGTGGACAGGTGAAGGATGAGGCCAGCATGGCGGTCCGCTCTAAACAAGCTCAGCAGTTTGACTGGGCTCTGTCCAAACTAGACAGCTCCGTCAGGAGGACAGGCAGGATCACCAAAACACTGTTGCTCCACATCTTTCATGATATTTGCAGAACCGGTACTTTGACCGTTTTTCCCGGATCCATTTCTATTTATAAATCTGCTTATTCTACATGTCACATCCTCTCTAAAATCACTGCCCATAGGATATCCAAGCGGAAATCAAGCCCTGCTGTTGCTGAGAAGCTGTGGCTCGCTTCTTCCTGAGGCTCCCCTGGCTGAACGCACAGAATTGGTGAAACGGATCTGGGATAAACTTCTCGAACTTGGTACGAGTTTATAAACCATTGAGCGGTCACTGCTTGTACTTCTAAACCTGTTATTTGAACTTTGATGTTTCTGTTTTGCTGCAGGCGTCAGCTATGATGTGAGCCATTACAATGCTCTGCTCAAGACGTACCTGCAGAATGAGTTCAGGTTCTCTCCAACTGACTTCCTGGCAAAAATGGAAGCTGCGAACGTTCAGCCAAACAGGGTGAGTGTAATTATGAGTAAATGCATATTTAATGTTTGGATATGTTTGATAGGTAACACTTTTTAGGTTAGGTCACAATTCA
>CAIGQV010003909.1:24862031-24873870 GCA_903798115.1 Danio jaintianensis
ATACATATATAATATTTATTTTTATTTCAATGCAATTTTTTAAGCATGATTTACAGAAGACATCCACTGAAATGTCATTCAATGTATTTGGTCAGGCATATTTAGTACAATAATTTTGATGAAATATATAAAAAAAAACTTCAATTAAGGATCTTGATGCAGCCCCAAAAAATAAATGAATTGTTATTTTAAATCGTTATACTTTGCCACTGTCCTTCAAACCATTAGGTTTTAGCCATTTGTCAGCAAGAAGTTTTCATTTATTTAGAATTTGTAAATTAAATTTGATGCAGACACCAAAATGTGATGTCCCATCTTTGACCTATTCATGTAGGATTTTTAGAATAAGTAGTTTGAACAAGCCGCAAAGGTGATTTGAGTGTTCATAGTTATGAATGACTTTATTGGTGTGTTTTTAACTACGTCTAGAAATGTGAAAAATATTCTCTCAACACTACTGATTAATTTTATTAATCTAGTCAGTCAAAAAATGTTAGACAAAAGCATTTTAAAGGATTGAGATTTGTTTGATCTATATTTGTGTCTCAAAATAGTGGTCTGTATCATTGTCATGTCTCTTTGTTAAAGGGATAGTTCACCCAAAAACTTAAATTCTTTTATCATTTACTCACCCTTTACTTTTTCCAAAACTTTTGAGTTTCTTTCTTTGGTTGAACACAAAAGAAGATATTTTGAAGAAAGCTGTAAACCTGTACCCATTGGCTTCTATAGTATTTCCTACTATGGAAGTCAATGGTTAGAGGTTTTCAGCTTTCTTCAAAATAACTTTTGTGTTCAACCAAAGAAAGAAACTCATAAAGGTTTGTAACCTCTTGAGGTTCGTTATTAAAAAATAATTAGGGATTTGTGGACATGTTAGTGTTTTTTAAATTAAAAAATTACAGTTTATATTTTGTATTGAAAATATATAATTAGACCCTTCTGGCAGGAACCCTTGTTACTAGTGTTATAATTTTTAATATCTATTGTATTTAATGAGGTTATTATGAAATATTTGCAATAAGTAGATGTGCATATCAAGGCTAATTGAGGCTCTGTTTAAACCTGTTATTAAGATATGAACCTGACCACAAATGCATGACACTAAATATAGGTGTAAACCGGCTCTAAAACTGAGCTTGTCCACTTTTGACAATTTCCAGAGGTAGTTCAAAACACGCCATTAAAGTGATTCATATCAGATTGATGCGGAAATACATTGTCACTGCTACTGGTATCATTCGATTATAATCACTGAAAAAAATACTGATATGAAATGAATAATTTTACACAATACTTTTACTTCACTTTCAAAAGGCTTTCACAAGGTACAAGAAGCAAATGGTGAAATATAGATTTATTATTTGTCAATCACTATGAAGACTCAAAAAATGATTTTTGCTGCTTGTTCAAACTACTTTATTTTATTTTTTTTAATTTTTTTTAGACAACTTAATTGCATTATGTTCAATCCACATAAATTTGTATACAAAAATGAGGTTAACTTAATCAATTTGTATTGGGACAGCATGAAGGAGTTATGTGCATTTTTCTTTTTACAGTGAATGGCAGTTAATGATATTTCTGATATGTTGTGACTGTCTAGGTGACCTATCAGAGACTCATAGCTGCATACTGTGAGGAAGGAAACATAGAAGGTGCAAGGTGAGTAGTGATTTTTTTTTTTTTTCAGCAAATGACTAGCATTGTTATGATGTTACATAAATAATATAACAATGCTTGTATCACAATGTCTTGCAGTGCAATCCTGGGCTTTATGAAGAACAAAGACCTGCCAATCACAGAGGCTGTGTTTAACTCATTGGTGATTGGCCATGCCCGTGCAGGGTGAGTGGACGTTGCTGTTGACTATAGGTTTTTCTGTGTGTTTGGCACCTGAGTTGAGTGACCTGTGTTTGTGCAGGGACATGACCAGCTCTGAAGGCATCTTGTCTGTCATGAAGGGAGCAGGAATTGAGCCAGGCCCAGACACATACCTCTCTCTGCTCAACATGTACGCTGAGAAAGGCGATATCGACAAAATTAAACAGGTTTGTATTGATTTTGGATGGAAAGGACTAGATAATTGTTCAATTTTTGGTAACACTCTACAATAAGGTTGTATTAGTTAATGCATTTACTAACATGAACAAACAATGAACAATATGTTACAGTATTTGTTCATGTTAGTTAACTCTAGGTAATGGAAATACAGTTGTTCATGTTAACTCACAGCGCATTAACTAGTGTTAACAGGCATGAATTTAAATTTTAATAATGCATTTGTAAATGTTAAACTATGATTAGTAAATTATCTTAAGTATTGTTCATTATTAATGTTAGTAATTATATTAACAGTAACTAATGAAACTGTAATGTAAAGTGCGACGAATTGTTTTTAAATATGTTATTGTACATTGACATGTGTATATCTGGAAAAAAGAGAGTCATCAGTGTGCCTTTTTTTTGTTGTCTTATCAAAATGCAAAGGGTTTGTGAATAAATCACATTATTGACATTTGGAAAATCTGCTTGGTCAAATCAGATGAAGCAAAAAATGAACAGCTTCCACTTTCTACTTTCTACTTGAAGAGCTTTCTGGAGTGTGCAACCAAATTCATCTGAAAGTTTATTATAAACTTTCAGACTTTAAATCTTCATTTTGCATGAAAACTGACCTAGCAGCTTAAATTGTCAAATTATTTTTAATTAAAAGCTAAATATTGTGAATCACTGTAGGAAAGGGACTTATGTACTTGCTATGTATGCTTTTATCCCCAAAAAGTTGCATATTACAGCTTTAAATTATTGTACAAGTTACTTCTTAAAGTCACACAATGTATGTTTGTAGCTAATTTAATCGTTTTTATAATTTACTTTCAATAGGGATTTTAACGAGATAAAGAAATACGTATTGGGATAAAATTACATAATAAAATATAATATTTATATATAGAACTACTATAATTAGAAATCTGCCCTGCAAAAATTGTGGGCTGTCTTAAAAAATGCTTAAGACTGTGCTGATTTTATCAGTTAATAATTTTTAATTTGAGATTTCTATTTTTATTATTTAAAATAATCTTCTTTGGCAAAGCTGAAGTTTAAATGTAATTGTGGGTCCATTTTTTTTTCAGTGCTCTTTAATGAAAATATATGTTCAAAAGAGAAACATTTAAATGGAAATCTTTTGTGCCATACATGCATATTTACTGTCACTTTTAATTAAATTTGAATGCATTCCTGGCTAAATGAAGAAACAAAACTTACTGACCTTAAACAATTGTGTATAAATTTCACTACAAGTCTTCTAACTTTCACTACAGAAATATATTTTATTGTTATTATTAACTAATAATTAATCTTTCATATCTGTCTCCTCTAGACTCTCAACATGGTGGAGAATGCAGATTTCTTTCTGATGGACAGAGATCTGATGCAGGTGGTTTCCAGTCTGGCTAAAACTGGCCATGAGCAACACGTGCCTGAGATTGTGTCTCATATGCGTCATGAGAGAGGATATGTGCCAGGTGTGCCCACTGACAGCAGTTTATCCCCAACCACTTACCACAGTGGTCTATAGTGAACCGTAATGGTCCCATATGTATTCATAACAGTAAACTATTCCAAGTTTTTTAAAATATGAACCCAAACCAATTAGAGAAATGCGATAAATAAAACATTGATGCCGTGAGATGAGGTTCTGGGATTTTGAGAAAGCTATTAATGATTGATAGTTTTTTTTTTATTTTGATCCTGATGCATCCATTTGCTTCACTTTTTCAGATGCTATCAACCTCTGCTTGAGTTTGATTACCCACGGTCATGAAAAGACTGCGTTTTCTGTGCTGAAAAGCTTAACCGGGATGTTAGACACACATACGGATGACTCTCCAGATTTTGGCAACTTCTTTCTTCGCCATTGTGTCAATATGGATAAGGTGAGGGACTCTTATGTTATTAATTCCTAATCTTATTAGGGATTATGTATATTACAGTTTTTTTCAATGGTAACAAGCATAGTGCAATACTGAAGCCACCTTTTCAAAACTTTACACACAGTGAGAATTACCAACACAGCTCTTGGCCAAACATTTCAGCTCAGACCAACACAACAGTTCATATACGTCTCAAAATAAAGCTTGTTTCACCAAACCACTAACAACAATTCTCCATCAGAAAACATACAATTTTATTCATAACACTGACCTGAAAAACATTAACAACAGGGAGTATTCCAGAAATTAACAACTTTTTTTTGTTGAAGTTTGAATAAATATTCTTGTATATCAGTATGTGATTTTACATTTACCACCTTTTCATTGCCTTGAATGTGCTAAACATTGTGTGATGACAGCCCATGGCTTACAACATGGTCAAAAAAAGTGGCTGAAAGTAGGTGTGGTTTTTCAGCTGAAATTGCGATCATATTGGAATGATTGTTATTTTTTGGTAAGATTTGATCGGTTTCAAAATAAATACAGCACAAAACACATGAAGTTAACAGTTTTGAAATTAGTTTGTTAGCTTGCTGATGTATAGCTTTTTGCCATATGTAGAGAGTATGAATGACAAAAGTGTTTGAAAAGTGTTGAATTATGAAAAATGTGCTTATTGCATGGATTCTGTGTGAAAGCAATGATAATGATTCACAGTTTGCTCTTCATAGACTTCTGTTTGGCTGATTGTGTGTATAGTTTTGAAAACGTGGCTTTAGTATTGCACAATGCTTGTTAGCAGTTGAAAAAACTGTACCATGTGTGTTTGTTGTGTTAATTTGTGTGTCTGTGTTTTGCAGTCTGTGGAGGACATGCTCGGTTTTTGCAAGGATTTAAAAGATTTAGGTCTGCATTCAACACCACTACAGTTCACTCTTCAATGTGCCCTGGAGGGCAAGAAAACCAGTGAGTGCAGCAAGTCGATTTAAAGTTCAAAAACCACTGCTTTTTAATTGGCCAGTGTTTCCCATTTTTATCAAAGATTAATAATTTATTAAAAAAACTTCTGTTATGGTGGTGTAATGGAAGTCAATGGTGACCAGTTTCCAGCTTTCTTCAAATTAACTTGTTCAACAGAAGAAACAATCTTATAGTCCTTAGGTATAGGGTGAGCAAATGAGGACAGAATAAAATATTTTGTGTGAATTATCCCTTTAATATTGTTTGAGACTAAATTAATTATAATTACTAATGAATTAAAACTGCAGACACACAAATGCAATTAATAAAAAAATGACATGCAGAGCAATATTACTGAAACTGTAGTTAAAACTAAAACACGAAAATGTGAATGCAATTCTTTAGTGCACTAAAATAGCACTGTGTAAAGTTTCATGTCT
The DNA here is from genome assembly GCA_903798115.1 of Danio jaintianensis. NCBI lineage: Eukaryota > Metazoa > Chordata > Actinopteri > Cypriniformes > Danionidae > Danio > Danio jaintianensis. Next base: position 24,867,370 of record CAIGQV010003909.1, read on the forward strand.
TGCATCTCCTGGCACTGTAAGAGTTTAGCACCAACTTGCTTCAGTACACCTTTCAGTACACCAAGATTCTAGTACTTCCAATAAGACCTTGATTAGCTGGTGTTTAATTAGTGTAGGAGTTAAATAAGCAGAACAGTTGTCGACCTTAAATTGGAGCAGAATTGGACAAAAAATCCTGAGGGAAACACTGTTGGATTTTAATTTTGGATTTTATTCTTATGTATTTTTTTAAACTATAGCACGAATCAATTTGTGTTTCATTTTAAGGTATGGCGATTGAGCTCATGAAGAGGATGAAGGTGGAGAGTTTACCTATCAAACCTCACTACTTCTGGCCCCTGTTTGCTCATCACCATAAAGACAAGAACATTCCTGGTGAGTTACCAATTTACAGTCTTCTTGCAAAGGCCAAAGTATACTGCTTTTTTTTTTTTTTAATACACAGAGCCTATATGTATAATCCTTTTAAAAACACAAACAGAGGCACTCAACACATGTACACTAGAAAATCCACTCACACATTCACTCGTTTTTATGTTTGTATGTGTGGAATACAAAAAAAAAAACTTTCTCTTTGACACCTCAATAAAAATAATTTAGTTAAAAAAAAATGTTTGTTCTAGAGAAATGTTTATATAAATCCTCCTGCATCTGCAACTACGAGCACAAAACATCTCATCTCATTAAATACATTTTTTTTTTTTAAACCAATAACCTTCATGAAAAACGCAGCATCACTCTCACCTTTATCTTCCTGTACATTTTTTTTGTTTGCTTAGTCTTGAAGTCTGCACTACGTGGAGGTTACATGACAGAATTTGTAGTGACTGGGTCTCATGTAAATGCGAGCGCTCTGAGGGAATTCACTTTCAATTACGTGCGCCGCTGTGCACGGCCATGAAATATTTAGCGCCATGTCACATTCTATCCACAGGTGTCACCAGCGGGCAGACGCCCTTCCCCCTTTCCACCCACCGCTTTCTCCGTCCACCCGTTCGCGAGTGCGGAGAGGGGGAAAAAGTTTGCATTTTGATGAGGTGTGGATTTGGGCAGGCGAGTTTGTAAAAGCATATGCTAGCTTTGTCTCGGCAGCCGCAAGCGAACGATGCTTGTCAGTTTCGAAAAGCGGTGCAGCTCATTGCTTGTGACACGGTGAAAGGAGAATGCCTCAGCCCACAACAAGCTATTCCATCTGCATCTTAAACACTGCACAAGTCAAGGAAATGTTTGTCGTTGAATACCAGGTTGTTTTAAATCTCTGTAACTGTAGAAAGCCACTTTAGGGCTTCTTTCAACTTGAATATCCTTGTGAGGTGAAACATCTCAAGGAAGTGGAGGTGAGAAGTGATCTGGCATTTTAGTTCCTCTCCGTTTGTTTATATTATCTTATTTCTGGTCCTCGCTTGAACTGCCTTTTTTTCTTTCTGCATTGCATAAAGCTAGAAGACTATATTTGCAGTTGCTTTGCTATGTACTGGTAAGTTCTGATTTCAGATAGTGTATTATAATCACTAGACCCACAGAATTTTTTAGACCCTAATTGAGTCTATTTACTTGTGTGTAAATACATTACCAGTCAAAAGTTTGGGGTCAGTACAATTTTTAAATGTTTTTAAAAATCCTGCTCACCAAGGCTGCATTTATTTAATCAAAAATACAGTACAAATTGTAAAATGTTGTTGCACTATAAAATGACTGGTCAGAAGTAGTTTATAATTTAATAAAATCATTTATTCTAGTGATTTTAAAGATGAATTTTCAGCTTCATTACTCCAGTCTTCAGAGTCACATGATTCTTCAGAAATCACTCTAATAATAATAATAATAATTATTATTAATATTAATATTAATTGTAATAAAAGCAATAATGACTGGAGTAATAATTTCATTTGAAACTACATACAATAATGAATTATTTAAAATGAATAAATTCATTTATTTTATTTTCTGGTTAGTCCCTTTATTGATCAGGGGTCGCCACAGCGGAATGAACCACCAACTTATCCAGCATATGTTTTTCGCAACGGATGCCCTTCCAGCTGCAACCCATCACTGGGAAACACCCATACACTCTCATTCACACACACACACGCACACACACACTCATACACTATGGACAATTTAGCTTACCCAATTCACCTATAGCGCATGTCTTTGGACTTGTAGGGGAAACCGGAGCACCCAGAGGAAACCCACGCAAACACGGGGAGAACATGCAAACTCCATACAGAAATGCCAACTGACCCAGCCGAGGCTCAAACCGGCGACCTTCTTACTGTGAGGCGACAGTGCTACCCACTGAGCCATAGTGCTGCCCCTATATTTATTCAGTTTTTATATTAATTTCAGTAATATTATTGAATACTAGGCAAATGTTCATGACTTATTTACAATGTTTGTAAAGTAATATGTTCTGTCTTTTAGTAGATCTATTATATAGAGACTTTCTTTGTTTACCAAACTAATGGATCAAATTTTATTTGCATTGTAATGTTATTTTTTATTTCAAATTTTAAGTTTTCAGTTACCATACTCTCAAGATTCATCAATTTTATTTTACAAAATTCTGTGCAGCATGAATTTTGTTGCGCATGAGATATATTGCCGAATACACCAAATACGAAATTAGACAATGCACAATCAAGGTTTTTATTATTACCCAAAGCTCACCAGAAGAAGGTCCCCAGTTCGAGCCCTGGCAAGGACAGGAGGCCTTTCTGTGTGAAGTTTGCATGTTCTCACTGTGTCAGACATGCAGATTAGGTGAATCTCGAAGACTCCAAATTCCCCCCCGACTATCGTCAGAAAAACTTGGGTTTGAATTAAATGTTCTAGCCATGAATATAGCCATAGATGCTGGAATGGTGCTAAGAAAAATAGTTGCATTAAATATATTAAAGGGGACCTATTAAATAAAAACTATTTGGTAAAACACTTTGATTGACATTCTCTCTTTGTACATGTCATCAGACGGGGAAAGCCCCGGCCATTAGTGACAATTTCTACCTCATTAGCATAGACAGCCCTGATTGAGAAGTAGCCGTCCGTCATTAGAGTTTTCACACCGTACCTACTGAAGATAATATCAGCACTAAGAGGATTATAAATGTTGAGTTTTAGTATGCACAAATGAGGAGTCTCCATAGACTATCTTCTTCTGACGCACTTTTTTTTTGACATTTTCAGTTTTTTACAGATATAACATTAGTCCTGTTTTGAATATGAAGCTATGCTGATGCATAGCTGTTTGTAGCCCTGCCCACTTTTGAAAAGGAGCACAATCTTATTTGAGTTTAAAGCAACAATCACCAAATTGGATCAACCCTAAAAGGGGCAGTTTCAAAGAGTTATAAAACATTATTTGTGTGGTATTTTAAACTGAAACTTCACACACTCTAGGGACATAATAGGTCCCCTTTAAAGGAGTAATGTAATAAAATATAATTTTTTTTTTTTTTGTAAAGTCATTAGTTGTGTATTGGCATTTCTAATACTTTTTTGTAGTAAAAAAAAAAAGATTGTTTTAAAGATGGTACAATTTTTGTTAATGAAAATAACAGTTTGTCCATCTGCTACTCTGATCTCAAGCTACTCTCAAATATGCTTTTCTTGTTAATGTACAATATTGTTATTAATATTTGTGCACTGCTAACAAATCAGGTGTTAATCCCACTATCTGTAGAACCTGGTGATTCATAAAACGTAAGTCAGGGACTACCGGCAATTTGAGAGTAAAAAACAAACAAACAAAAAAACATATATAGGCAAAACTTCGAGGTCATTATAAAGGAAATACATTCGTCTTTGAAAGAAACTGAACTTTAATTACAGCATTATTACTTTTAATGTCACAATCTCAACAAATGTTCCTGAACGCATTCATACATTAATCATGTCTTGACTGTCTGAAGCGTGGGTTTATATGTGAGTTTGCATCTATGCATTTCATCAGATCCAAGCATATGTTTTCCTTGTAGCCAGATATACTATTTGCTTTTAAAAAAAGTTTTAAAATCCATTTCATTTTAAAAATTGCAATTGTTTTTAGATACAGCTTCTGTCTACAGGATGAACCCTGACCCTCTCCCCTTTAGTGCCCCTATGGTAAGAGAGACAGCAGTCTTGGTTACTTCCTGCACTTTTAGTTCTATCATCAAAGCCAATGATGTAGCAAACAGAAATCTGGAGGTCACCTGAGAATTCATTGAACCAGATTCCTTCCATTAAAGCCCTCTCACACTCCTTCTGAATTGAATGGGCGAGCGATGTGACTGGCTATCCATTTTCCATCCCCATTCACATGCTACCTATCAGCCTCCACTGTCTGAGGCAACTTTTATGGCTGACAAATGGATCGATGGATTATTTAACAGCAAAACAGGTGTGCTTCTCTCATGAAAATGAAAGAATGAATAGGCGGACGGCTCTCAGGCTCCATTGAGAAGAGTGTCTGGTCTGGTTCACTGTTTACGCTTGCTTGAAAGCAAAGAGCTAGTGAGTTGCAAGAAAGGATGAATGGGGAAAGAGGCATAGATGAGAATGAAATGGAGAGATTGGATGGATGGATGGATGATGTAGCCTCCAGGTGCTTTACCTGGCTAATGCTCTCTCACACACCGGTTGCCGTCCGCTCCCGGTGCCAGATGCAGGTTTTAATGGCAGATAAAAGCAGCTCTTATCTTTTATTCAGGTGTGTAGGTGTCCCCTGAGCATTGCAATGCAGAGTGCTAAGGACCAAGGTGAAGAGTAAACAGAACACAAATCGCTGGTTCACGTGTTCCCACACACACACACAAACGTTTGCCCAGTAGGTCGAGAGACTATTCCATATGCATGTGGTGCTTTAGGCGGGAGTGAAGGGACCTGCTGGAGAGCCGGGTACAGGCCTCAATCCTCTGCCTGAAGGGGCTTTTCCTCCGAGCCATGCCATAGGATGAAAGATGTGCTGAAATTATAATTATCTGTGTATTTTATTATTATTATTTTATTATTAATGCTTTTGGTTTAAGATCCGGTTCAGTTAATTGGAAGCAGCCCTGGGCTTTAAATCAATCAGACATAATATAGCATTATTCTTACTATTCAGAAAAGATGGTTTATGTCAATTTTGTTACTTTTGTCAGTCAGAAAACTGTTAACTGTTACTGCTTAAATCAACAAACTGCTTAATTATTTTTTAATTATGGCATTAAAAAAACAGGGTTGAGCTGGAATATTGTGACATTGTTTATAGCTATTGTTAATGTCAATTAATTGAATTCATTTTTTTTATGTTTTTGAGTTTGAGGAAAATAGCACATTATATACTGACTACACAGACAAAATACGTTGGCAATTTTGTCATTCTTATGGTATAACCACTTAATATATCTGGAAGGTCAATACTGGTACAACATGCACTCATCTAAATGTAATTCTACAACTTATCACAAGTTTTTGACTCACCTTATCCTATATACATATTTAGTTTTTTTGGCATTTGTTATGTAGAGTTGACATGGAGTGTCCTATTTGTCACTTTAGGTTAATAAAACTGCCTGTTTAATTTTCTCAATATCCCTGCAGTCATCCATACTTAAACTTACTTTCATGCAGTAAACTTACCTTTGCATCCCATGAATTACATTTTAATGTGCACATTTGATTACATCACTTTTTATTTGTTTTCAGCTATTAAAGAAGTTCTGAGAGGCATGCAAGAAATGAGCATCTCGCCAGATGTTGATGCTTTTAGTTTCTATATTCTGCCATCTTTCCCATCATTGGACAGTGCTACGGCTTCTCTTAAGGTAATTGTACTGGATATGTGAATAAATTGTTGGTTTATGTGACTGTTTTGGAAAACTCTAATGTGGGCTTGATAATTGCAGGAGGCCGGTATTGAAGTGAACACCGATGGCTTGATTGTGGCAGAATTACGAATCGAAGCATATCGTGAAAATCTCGCAAAGCTACTATCTCTGAGTAAGCATTAGCTTCCATGAAAATTACTTTCCCCCAACCACTCTCTGTCCATTTTCTTTATATCTATACATATATATGCTCATGTTCTTTAACAGACATAACTCTGTGGAGAGATTTATTTTTAGATGTACCTTGTATGATAGCGCTAATCACTTTGAGTCTAATAGCCACCTCTCAGGACTACACATACACACTCGCTGACAGGCAGATATATGTCCCATTAGGCTTTTTACATCACAGGTGTTCAATTAAAGCTTTAATCCATCCTTTTGGTTTAGGTTCTTTGCTTGGAATACTTCCAAACTTTCCCATCATGTCATAAATATTGATCTCTTAACAATTTTCACAATTAGAACTTTTATTATGAAATGTTATTACAATTTTAGTTTACCCAAAAAGGAAAATTAGCTTACTGTCTGTCATAAATTTTTGAATAAAACAAACTTAAAATGTAAAACAAAGGCAACCCAACAAAACAAAATACAGTTATTTATTATTATTATTATTATTATTATTATTATTATTATTATTATTATT
>CAIGQV010003909.1:24873880-24888544 GCA_903798115.1 Danio jaintianensis
TTATTATTATTATTATTATTATTATTATTATTATTATTATTATTATTAAAGGTACCTTGGACTGCAATTTTATTATTTTTCTGAGACCCATTTATAATTTTACTTCAAGATTTTTACCAAAACACAATTTAGAAGTAAAGGATATTTTTCTCTTGTTTTGAAATACACAACTTTGATACACAAGCCTCATTCAAATTCAATTCAATTGGTATGATTAGCTAAACGTTCTGCATATTCAAATAATAAATGGACTTTGTGTTAATGCACTCTGAAAAATGACTTTTAAAAATGTTACACATGGTCCACAGCAGATGTAAGTGGCATGAAATGGCTAAAGAAAATAGTATGGATTATCATCAATAGGCCTGTTTACACTGGATGTAAATGCGGAATGATGTTTTTGTAGAACAATGACCGATCTAGACTTAAAATCTGGTTGTGGAACCTCTAGAAGCAACAACTGTTACCAAATGCTTTTGCTGAATTGCTTTAGTTTAACCACAGTTGATCATTTTTTCAAGGAAGAAATGTCCTGCTACAGCATTTCAGTTGTGTTCAAGTCAGGACTTTGATAAAGCCGCTCCAAAACTTTAATTCGGAGGTTGACTTAACACTTGTACTTTGCTGCATAATAGGGGACTGAAGCTATTCTTCTGACTGAGGTGAATAGAGGCAGATGCTGTTGAACTATGGATGATACCATTTCTCCTTCACAGTTGTGACCCCTGCTGTATTTTGTTCCTATCAGGATTGGACTTTTTACATTTTTTTATTTTGTGATTTAATAACTTTATTTTAAAAATTCCATATAACTATAGTACTCTGACTTTTCCTAAATGTGTGTATATTTCATTCTGATTATATTTTATTGAAATTACAAAACACAAATGAGTTCTGAGTTATGCTACCTTGAGCAGCCATAATAGTCCCATGCCTTTCAATATGCGAACATACCTTTAAAAACAGAACTTTCTGATAGCAAAAATATAACTTTACTTCAGACATGTCTTTCAAACTTTCAAAAACAACATTTTCACTGCATTGAAGAAAACATTTGCTCTCTCACTTGCTGGACAAAATGAGGTAAGCGCCTTCTAAACGCAGTCTATTAACTTGTACACAATTATAGGTAATATTACAAAAAAAAATTATACGAATTTTAAGGTAATGACTTCATAAAATATGACTACAGACGTTCAAAGCTTAATTCTAAAATGGCAATAGACGATAAATAACATGACAAAAATTCAATTTGTATCATCAGAATGACCGCTATGACCATTCTAGTATTTATAAAATTCTAGTATTAATTGTATTGAAACAAGATGAAGATAAGTAAAACTCCTCCTAAATATGTAAAAAAAAAAGATCTTATTAAATAAAGCGAAATATCTGAAATGTTTACTCATATGTACTCACTCTTGCAGTGTCTTCACCTGCTCTCCCATCCATCGACCTCAGTGTTTTCAGAGCCGGTCTGATCGCTGGATTTAAAGGGTAAGTAACCAGACAAACTCTCTGCATGCGAGTGTGTGCACACAAGTAGATTTTTTTCTTCTGCCTTTTGGCTAGACAAACTCATTCGTCACCTCATGCATATGGACACAGTCATCTCAAGCCCAATTACAACATGGAAAGAATGCAAATCGAGTCTGTCCTCCTTTGTTTATTCGCTTTTCTATCAGATAATGAAAGACTACTAACTCACCCGAATGCCAAGTGCTCATATTGAAATTTCACCGATCAACATCGCTGTCACCATTTTTATTCTTTACTTTTTTCTAATTCCATCAAACAATCACCTCATTCCTCACACATACTCATAAGCCTGTCATACTGTTTCATTTATCACGTCATTTTCTTCTGGTATCATTTAGTGCACTCAGTAAAATCTGTGGCATCATGCTCATTTTAAGGAGCAGCTCTGTTTTTAACTGATTTGAGCGCGGAGGCTGTAGGGCAGCAGATGCTTCTGTCCTCTGTATTTAGCAAAGCATTTAGATGTGAAAGCAGAGCAGGGAGGCTGCCGGCAGCGATGGATGTCAGCTTTGTAATTGGGGTTGTCAGAAGGGTAGAGGGGGCTGTCGGGGCCTTGTCTCCTTACTGACCTGCTCTTGGAATAGTCAAGGTCAGGAGATAATTTAATCATTAAACAATGCTGAATCTTTTTTTCCTTTCCTCGTCTAGTGCTGTCCGTCGACAACATGCACTACCAGCACTGCATCCTGATTTCTAAATGTGTAGACGGACCGCATTTGTGTACATGTGACCACTGAGAAGTTCATCCAAAAATGAAATTTATTTCATTATTTACTCACACTCAAGTGGTTGTAAACTTTTATGACTTTCTTTCTTGTTTTGAACACAAAACAAGATATTGTGATGAATGTTGGGGAAAAGCAGCCGCTAACATCCCTAGCAGGAGTATAAAAATATAGTGGATGTTAATGGCTTTTTTTTCCCCCCCCAGTATATCTTCATTTGTGTTTAACAAATTTTTTTTTTTCGTATTTTGGGTGAACTATCCCTTTTAATAAAGTTTCTAAAACATAAGAAAAACTGTAAATATATTATGACGTTAGAATGAAATAAATTCTATTAAATTGTTATGAATAATATTGGATTCGTCATTTACTATAATCCTAAAATGTATTTTTATTCAGTTTGGAGTAAAGAGTTTTTTATTTAGCAAAGATGCATTACATGGATCAACACGACAATAAAGACATTTATGATGTTACAAGAGATTTTTTTAATAAATGCTATAATTTTAAATTTTCTGTTGATCAAGTTTAAGTTTTTTTTAAAACAGTATTACAGTTTGTAATACAGTTTGTGTACAGTTTACTAATTTTTGATTGATTTATTTTTTGATTTTATTTGGCAGGGACAGTGTAGATTAACATTGCTGCAAATGCAATTTTTCATCCATTGTCCCTACATTACAGTTTCACTGTTAAAAAATAAGTTGTGCTGTTTAATAAGAAATGTCACTTGAGAGATTTTTAAATATGTTTTCTTAAATATGTTCTAATAGAAAAGCAGTTTTAAATTGTAATGTTTCACAATATCAAACAGTTGAAGATGTTCATACCATGTGAGCCAGTGGGACTTTTATTAGAAAACAAATTAATTAATTTGTAATTGTCATTACATTTTTGTTTGTCTCCACTTTAAGATACTTTATTGACTTAAATAGCTCTTTTTGAGTGCAGTATGTAAGTGTCCTAATGAATGATTTGTAAAAATAATTGAGAAAAGTCATAGAGATTCATTGGGTTACCAGATTTTGGAATCTGGTCAAATAAATCCCTGGCAGCTGTTAGGGTGAAGTATTTTGTTTTAGAGTTGCTCTTGAGGTGTTTTCGTCTGTCTGTATATGTAAGTCATCTCTGATCCTCTACTGCCCCCTACAGGTTTCAGAATGTGGAGATCATGGCAAAGGTAAGAGAAAATTTAAGAAAAGTTTTAAAGATAATGGAAAGGAAACTTTGTGTGACATGTTTATCTGTTGTTTACAGATCACAGAGCTTCTCTATAAAGATGCCCGCTTCGCTGCTGATGGCCATACTTCTGGTGCGTTGATAATGTATATGTATATACATCTCGTATCTACATTAACTTTCTTAACATTTACTCTGTCAAGTGCTTTTAAACTTCTATGAATTTCTGTATGTTTCTGTGAACACAAAACAAGATATTCTGAAGAATGATGGAAAAAGCAGCCACTGACATACGAAGTAGTAACTAAAAATACTGTGTAAGTGAATGGCTGTTTTTCTCCAACATTTTTCAGTATATCTTCTATTGTGTTTAACAGAAGGAATACAATTAAATCAGGGCTGGAACAAGTGGAGGATGAGTAAAGGATGACTCTTTTAAATATAATCGATTTGTATAAAACCGTTATCGAAGTTTTGATCATGTTCATGCTGATATTCAGGAAACTGCCCTCTTGCAAATGTGATATTAATTATTTCATATGTTAAAAATAGAAATAAAGAAACTTTCTGAGGGATTTTCTTTTCTTATGTTTCATAACATAATCAGGGTCATTTTAACTGCATTCTAAAAGGCTTTATTACACAGTTAATGATTTTCGACTCAAGTCAGGCTTTGATTTAAATAGTAATAATGATGTTGTCATAGAAAAATATAATTTCTGTAATAATAACTATACAGTTGTATAGTTAGTAGTATACTTTTACAAAAAAAACCTTAAAAAAATACTTTTCCTCTTCTGAATAATTTAAAGGATTTATTTTTGGAGGGAAGGGAACTAAAATACTTGTTTATATTGTTTGTAAATATTTTAATTTGGGATATTTCAGTATGAAATAATAGCTAAAATGAAATTAGTAGAGTAAAATATGACTAAACTTTGATTGACATGCGCATAACTTTTTTTTTTTTTCTTCTTCTCAACAATGCAAATCAGGTGACGTTTTTAGTCAGGTTTGGCTTATTTTCTGGGAAATATGGTAACACCCGTTCTGGTGCTGTACACGAGACAAAACAGGAATCACTATTCTTGTAAATCTTTATACCTGCATGTCCTGTAAACTGATTTCTCCACCAGTATTGTCTGTCTGTCTGTGTGTGTTTATGCGGGTCTGTTGGGAAAGTGATGGAGTTCATCCTGACAGCTTTGCTTTGCATTAAGTGTGTGTGTGTCTGTTTGCTGACTCTGCGCTGAGTTAACAGAGCTGCAGCGAGTGTTTGTCGTCTCGCTGCACTAGTACAGGCCTCTGCGCTGGTGTCCGAGCAGGTGGGAGCGATGGAGACCGTCTCTCTGTCTCATTCCATCAGCATACACAACGCTGGTGTGTGCGTGAGGCTGTCAGCTGCCAGCCACTGCTTAACACAGACTTCAGTCAAGTCTGGAGCAAAGCTGCCAGAGTCAGCACAACACACACACATTGCTTAAGAGCGGAATTGCAATGTTTTTATTTTTTGGTCCTGCAGAAGCTCCCTTAATGTGACTCTAATAATAGATTTATTGAAAACAGAAAGTGATGAAAATGGTTCTTTTCTCCTTTTGCAGAAAATGTGGGCTACTTCCTTTACAATCTGATTGATTCTATGAGCGAGACAGAAGTGCAGACCAATGAGGAGAAGATTAGAGAGTATTTTGGCCTTCTCAAGAACATGGTAACTTTTTAGTCACACAGCCTGTCTATTAAGTACGCCTTAAATTGATAGAGTGGACATTAAAAGCATTTATAATATTATGAAAAACATTTAATTTCTATCAAATGCTGTTCATTTCATTTTTCTTTTCACCAAAGAATCCTTTAAAAGGATTCACAGTTAAAAAAAGTGTTTGCAACATTAATAATAATAATTAGAAATATTTCTTGTGTATCATGTAAACATATTAGCACAATTTTTGAATGATCAAACTTAACAGCTGTAAGGTGAATCGGAAACTTACAAACTTTGATTTGAAGCAATGTAAATAAGAATCTGACACAAAAAAAGCTGAGGTACAGAACTTAATCCCTATTTATGAAGGAAAGAACTACAATTCCATGAGGCATTTTGAAAGGCACAGTCAACTGTTGTGCTCAGTGTAGCATATAGGCTAAGCTAGCTGGCTATTTTGTTAGCAAATTGTTCATTGTACGGTTTGTACATTTAGCTTGCCAAGTAAAAATGACAAACTCAAAGAGCAAGTCTTATACTCGAACTCAAAGAGCAAAGGCAATTCTACATCTAGAGTTTTAATTACTTGCTATAAAATGTAATATTATTTAAGAGTCTTTAGTGATCAGAAAACAAATAAAAAAAAATCACATGGAAGCCGTACAATGCAACAGACTGTGATTATTGTTCTTTTAATTGTTTTTTTTTTCAGTACCATTTATTTGGTGTCATACTTTTCTTTCAGAATATCAACATCTCCGTGAATATTTTCAGAGGAATCAGGAACATTCTGGAGTCCCACCATGTTCCAGAGCTTATCAAGGTATTTTAATATCAGTGAGGATTCCCAGGAAGAATTTTAAGCTATCAAAAGTTGAGCTGAAAAATCATATCTGTTGTTTTGAATGTAACATTTTTTTTTTGTATCAACTCATTGAAATATGAAGTTGTTTTTGAAGTTATGTAATGTATTTTTATCTATGTTGATATTGCCATGAAATAGCCATAAGTTGCTGATGTGGCAATAAGCCAACAAATGAATAATCAGTGATTTAACTAATGCTCATCTTTGCCTGCTGTACAATAAAATAGGCAGAGCAGGATAAAAGGTATATAGTAATTGTGAATCAACTACCTATCACACACACGAATCAACTACACAGCAATGCCCTGCAACCACCTGCAATGTGTTAATGTCCAACCTTAATTGTTTTGTTCAGGTCTGTGATAGTACTGTTAATAAAGCAGCTTATTTTCTATATACCTATTAGGATGCTCTTGCTCTTGTGGAGAAGAAGGAAGATATGACTGAGCTGACGATGTTTAGAGTAAGTGTGTACATTTGTTTTTTCAACCAAAAGCTCAATGAAACAGCTGTGATACAATGTGTCAGTCAACTATTCTCTTGTTTGCAATAGAGTTCTGAGGGGAGACTTTCTGTCTTGGAGAAAACCCTGGCAGAGCTGAAAGCTGAGGGCAAACCTGCCCATTTAACCCTCAAAAAACTCATCAGTCTCCTGAGTATTGAAGAGGTAAGGTCCATTTTTAGATAACTACCAATGAGTGTTGTTAGTGCTCTGGATTGTTGGGTTTTTATTATCATTTAAAGAGATCAACTGATATAATAATACATTTTTAATAATGTTATTTCTCAACCTTACTATTTTACTGTAAGTTTGTGCAAATAAATGCAGACTTGGTCAGCATAAGAAGCTTCCAAAACTTACCAAACCAAATTTTTTCAGATTTACAAGTGCTTAGTAAAAGCCTATGTGCAGAAGCCTATAATTAAAGGGATTGTTAACATTTAAAAATGCTGTAAATGGACTTGCTATCATATCATCTAAGATCTAAGTTTTCTTTTCATTGGAACAATTTTTTTTTTTTTTGCAAATATACAAATAAAAAGTCTACAAGTTTATTTTAAAAGTTTAACATTATTTAAGCTTAAATTAGTTGGAGTCAGAGCAATATAAATGAAAGCAATGAAGCAGAACTATAGACCTTTGCTGCCTTCATGAGTGTTAAAATAAATCGTCTAAGTTCTCTTCTAGTGACCAGGGTGTCCGTAGGGTCTTAAAATGTCTTAAATTTTAAAAACAAGATTTTAGGCCTTAAAAAGTCTTAAATTTACTGAAATACTGTCTCGTTGGTCTTAAATTATTTTAAACAGGTCTTAATTTTCCTTTGTTTATGTAAAGCTACCTAACTGATCCAACACATCCAATTACCAACAATACATCTCAATAAAACTTAGCAAAACTCTATTTATAACTAATATTATAACAGTCTGTTGTGCATACATTTGGTTTATTTAGTTTTTTAAAGATTTTTTTTTAAGTTATGTTGAAAAAAATTATGTAAACTAATAGGGTCTGCTTGTTTTGACACATTATTTAAAATATGTGGCTAAGAAATAACTAATTAGAATTTTTTTTTTTTTTTTTTGATGGGGCAAGTAAAAAAAAAATTTTTTTTCTGCTGGACCATTAAAAAAGTCCTTAGCGTTTAGTCATATATAAGTCTGAAATTTAATTCTTGATGGTCTTAAAGTCTTAAATTTGACTTTGTGAGACCCTGAGTGTCTTTAAGCTGTACAAAAACAATCCATCACATTGTTACTTATAGCAACTGAAGTCTTGGGCATTCAGGCAACATAGCTTGCACATTGAAAAAAAAATAATAATAATAATACTCCTTGTAACTTTGTCTCTGTTATCAGAAACTGCAGCAAGCTCTGGATCTGAAAAATCAATATAAGGATGACATGACGCCCGCTGCTTATGCCACACTCATCAATCTGTGCTGCCGACATGATAATGCTGAGGAAGCTCTCAAACTGAAGATGGAGATGTGAGTTTGACGTTCACTTCATTAAACAAATGTATTTTAAAAGAAAGGAAAACCAAGTAATTAGAATAAGCATCATTTACTCACTCTCATATAAGAATCATTTACTTACACACAGTAAGAGTGTAGAACATAAAATGTTCACTCACCATAGTTACAGGCATTTTGAGAGTCAAGAAAACAATATACAGGCTAAACAAAATGAATACCCATGACACCTGATCATACATCAAAGTCTTGTGAATAGGCCTGCATGATAAATTGAAATTAAATCAAAATTGCGATTCGGCAAAAGCTGTGATTCTCATGCACACGGCTCTGTGACCAGTAATAAATATCCTTTGAAGGCCAGAGAAACTGCGTATATGCTGCAAAGAAGAGACCCAGGAAATCAAACACAGAATTTAACTGCTTTTATTGATTCAGCATGACCAATAATCACACAACATCACACAGAAGGATTTATATCATGACAGTTGACTGAAGTCATGAGGTTAGTTATTAAATGTGGTATTTTCACATTTTTTCAGTTATAGCAGCAAGCAACACAGAGCCGTAGTTCACTAAAAAGCAATGCAAACAGCTGTCAAATGTCAGAATGATTATCTTCAGTTTCATGATCGCCCAGATTAAAGTGTGGGAATTAAATAAATTTTTTTGCTTCTTAATTTAAGAATGCTTCTTAATTTAAGAATCTTTAGATATTTTGACTAGAAACAATACCAAAACTCTTTTTTTTGCATTGTTTGCAGTGCGCATTGATAATCGAAAATCGATATTTCGATTAAACTTGTGAAGTAAAACAGTCAGTCTGTGCAAGTTTAAAGTAGTCAGGATATAACAACAACAACAAAAAAGAAAAAATCTTGCATAAATGAAATAGTCATAACAGTTTTGGACAACATGAATGTGAGCAAATAATGACAGAATTTTATTTTCTGGTGAACTATGCCTTTCGAGACCAAAACATTTGGAGCACGTAGAATGGCACTTAATTCACTTTCCAACCTGTGTTTACTGTGTTAATCTCAATTTGTTTTTTGAACATTTAAGGGCTCGCAAGGACTCTGAGGTGGCGCTGGATGCTCAAAAGTACATCGCCTTGGTCCGAGTGCTATCAAAACATGGCAAACTGGAAGGTTGGTGTCCATCTGAAAGCTTTAGCTGAAATGATTGCAGATGCCCTCTTATTTTCAACCCTCCTCAATTAATTAAATAATTCAGTTTAGTTTGTCACAAATAATGTGGGCCATCACATTAGGTGTTCCTTCCCTCACATTTGAAACCACTTAGGATGTCAAAGTACCAATGAGAATTTTTTTTTGTATTACTTCACTATCAAATGCTTGCCACT
Source organism: Danio jaintianensis (assembly GCA_903798115.1). Lineage (NCBI taxonomy): Eukaryota > Metazoa > Chordata > Actinopteri > Cypriniformes > Danionidae > Danio > Danio jaintianensis. The sequence goes on from CAIGQV010003909.1 coordinate 24,883,230, forward strand.
CGCTTAATTAGTTACTTAAAGGCGGCGTTCCGATTCAAACAGGGCCACGGAATACGTATCTCCGTGGGTCCAAGACACCTGTCCATCCACACGGAGACATTAATCAGCCATTATCTGAATTCCACGGTGGATTTCTTCATGCCCATGTAAGACGCAATTACAATAAAAGTGTTTCCTGTTTGCTTTGTGCACACAGTGATGGTGAAAATACACGCTCCGTCTCTCTTTTCACGATGAGTGTCACTCTTTCGCTGCCCCCACCCTCTGGCTCGGACTCATCCTGTCACCGAGCGAGGGAAAATTACAGGACCGGCTGCACTTTAACAGAATTACCGAAATCCCTCCTGATACTAATGGCATATCATGTCGGGGAAAGTGCTTGAGTATTTCACACACACACACACACACACACGCACATTTGCATGTGAATTCAGGCAAAAGTGTGATGAGCGAATTGTGTGTGTATGTATATATGTGTGTCCATCAGAGTGAGCCGGTGGCCATTAGCCTCGCTCGGAGCTTGTCATTCATATTAACACACCTCAGCGCCCCGTCCTGCCTGCATCAGCGCCACCACACGATCTGCTTGAAGATCATGACTCGTGGCACCGTAACGTAACCGGCTGCCTGGCTTTTAATGGCCTTGTTTTTATTTGAAACGCCTCTTGTTCCTTCCTCCATCTACTTTTTCTTCTTCTTCGCTCAAGTCCTTACATTTGTTACCGAGTCTGTAAAAGTCGGTTCACGAGCTGGCAGAAGGCCGCAGAGTGAGCTGGAGGAGTAATGGGCTGTGTGATATTTGTTTACCTCAGTGTGTATGGTATCAGGCAGCGGGCCGGGGATGCTCCGCTGCTCGCCATCCATTCGGGCCCATTTACCACCGGCGGCTGATTGGGTGTGATTAGTGGTTCTGTCAGAAGATAAAAATTTGAGCTGTCTGCTGCTGTCACAGAGCGTTCTCATATGGCTGAAGTTCAGCTCGGTTGCTGTTTGTTTTCCAGCGATGTGTGAACTGTGCTCTCCGTATGACCAGAGAGTGGTCTGAGAGGGCTTCATTTGGGGCTCAGATGGCTGTCTTGCTTGGTCATTTGCAACCTCAGGACAAGTTCAAAATGTTCCTGTTAGTGTTTACACACCTGTGGCCTTGTACGTGTGCATTGGCGCATTAAGCTGTGATTTTTGTAATCTTTCCTGACTAATTTCTGGGTTCCCACAATTCATGAAAGTACTTAAAAGTACTTGAATTGAAAGACATATGGATTAAAGTAAGTACTTAAAAACAAACATAGGTCCTTGAAAGTGCTTAAATTACGTTTGTTTATGGTTTTATTTCAACAGTTGTACTCAATTGTCAAATACAGAACGAAAAAAAATCACAAATTCTTAAATAAAAAATCTTACATTTAAATCTTGTACAATGACACTAACAAATAATTCACATTTTTATCAATACTTAAGAAACCACATTTGAATATCACCAGTATTGAATTCAACAAATGTTATTAAAGTTCTTTGAACATGACTTTAAAAACGGTCAGACTTTTTGAAAATTATTCTGGTATTTTTAACGTAAATATTAAATGTGATTGTTTTTTCAAGTGCAGTAAGGACTTTCATGGAGTTACATATCCTGAGGTATGAATTACAAAGTTGCTTGATTTAAAATTATTTGTGCTTTAAAAAGTCTTTGAAAGTCCTTGAATCTGCTGTCCGTAAGCGTGGGAACCCTGTAATTTGTATTTCTAAAGGTCTGACAACAACTTTTTTTAAAAATATATTTTTATTGATCTTTTGTATGACAAAACAAGTTAAATATTGAGAGAGGTAAACCGTAATATGTTGTCCATTGTTAATCACATCCCCCAACCCATCGTTCATTAACTTAACTAACAAAACAATGAAAAAAAAGATAGAGGGCCCTATCATACATCCAGCGCAATAAGGCACAAGACGTGCATGGTGTGATTTGTTGCTATTTTTAGACCAGCGCAACAGTAATTTAAATAGTAAATCCATTTGCACGACTTTGTGAACTCATGGGCGTGCTTGTCTAAAAAGGAGGTGTAATAAGGCGCATTGTTGGTGCTTTGCTATTTTGAGGAACTGAAATAGACTGCGCCATTGACCAACAAAAAGCTGGTCTAAAGTCCAGCGCAGAGTGCGTTAGTTATGCGCCTATGCAGGTCCAAACGCTTACACATTGCTTAATACACACAGGATGTACAGCAATACACAAATATCTTTACATATGAAAAAAATTAAAGGATTAAACTTTACAAAAATTATTATTTTATAAAAACCACTACCTCCATGCCATGCCTGTGCTTTTTTCAGTTTATTCATAACATTTTGCATTGGTATAATGTTATTATTAGCATTATTATTTATTATATGCATATTTATATTTGTTTTATTAAAACAAGTTTAGATTTGTCCACCTGTTGGGTTTTGGGGGCGTATGCATCACCATATGGGGCATAAGAATAGGACGTGCTTTTGGATATAACTTTTTTTACCACAATTCGTTATTATTGTTCATTTATTCGTTTGCTGGAAATTAGAACTGAATTTAGAAATAGTTTTGCAACAAATCTTTGCGCTTAACAAACTAAATTAAATATGTAGGCTAATGGATGTCTTCAGTAAAGTGAGTTTCCACCGTTTCCTTGTCCACAAAAGTAAAGGAGTAAAGTCAAGAGTAAGTAAAAAGGCCAAATGGAGGAGGCTCGTTCTTTATCCTCGTGCTGTAGATGGTCTGTTTAACTGTTTTCTGTTAACTGTTTAACTGTTAGTGAAGCATTCAGTTTTTCCACTTACAAAGTCCACCATGTAAATAGCAAATGCGCCATGGCGTGATGCAACTGACTCTTAAAGGGAATGGGAGATGAGACTCTGATTGTTTTAATGCACGTTATGCTCAAAACACAACCATAACTCATTAAGAGAATAAGCACAACCCTGTTAGACCATGCACCGCGGCGCAAACTGTATTTTTCCATCCTTAAAATAGCAAAAGTTCATTCGGACACACCCTTAATGCTTTTGCACCATGCGCTTTAGACTTTGCGCCTGGATCGTTAAAATAAAGCCCAGAAATACATAAATACCAAATGAATTACATTAGCTGTACTTTTACAGCTAATTACATCAGGCCTTTACTACTTGTAACCATCAGAGAATATCTGCATACTGATAAAAGCATTAAACAAATTAATTAATTAATAATAATAAAAAAAGAAATAAAATCCCTTCTAACAAAATGACAAATGTTACAATTTGCCAGTACCAGGTGAAATAGGCAAGACTTTAATATAGTCCAGAAAAGAATCCCAAGTCCTATAAAAGGAATTGAGTGAGGCGGAGAGAAGCAACTTAGCTTTTCAAGTCTGATACAGTAAAAAAAATGTCATGTATCCACTTGTCATGTGTAGGAGGGGGAAGTGTGTTTCCACTTTATTATAAGTATGCCACTTCTGGCTAAAATTTTAGTAAAAGCAACAACCTGTCACGGACTGTCAGATCAAGTCTAAAAGATACTACAAAGAGGGCTAGCAAAGGATCAGGGTCTATATTGATTTTGAGAGCATTATTGAATGTATCAAAAACACCTGACCAAAACGTTGCCAGCTGTGAGCATGTCCAAAACACATGCAGATGGTCAGCAGGGGAATGTTTGCAACAGTTACAAGCAGAGCTCCATTTCGGAAAGAAATGAGAAAACTGAGCATTTGAGCATTTTAATAAAATATTATTTTAACGCTACATGTCACTCACCACGGAAAGATTCTTTTGTGCAAATATGTCTGAAAATCGAATAATTAATATAATTTGCAAATATTTGAGAAATAAAGCAAAATTACAGCTGGCTTCTTTGTGTTCTGCCTTGACATTTGTAGGTTTCATCATTTTAGTTTAGTTCTTGCCCTCTAATTTGTTGCTGAACAGCCAATCAGAGTGCCCTCATTTGCTGTCAGCTGACGCCGATTCTATATGCTGAATCGAGCTGATTCGCTCCAATGTTAACCTGACAAGAGGCGACGTGTGGAACATAAACCAACTATAATACAAAGCCCAAAGACGCTGAAAATAAGCGGATATGGCAACACTGCAAGCACATGCACACACTTGATGACGCATCTGCCAGGTTTGATGTTGTGATATTAAATTGGTCAAAAATAGTGAACGGCAAACACTCAAGATGCCTGCCACAGTTACCACAGTTTCATTGTGTTCTGTAGGCTAAACAGACTTACACACATACAGTTTGAAATACTTAGAAATATTGTAATACTTTCATTCGTTTACATGGTTCTGTTATTAGAGCAGATGCTTTCTCCTTTGGTTGTTGATCTCAGGATTTTAGGTAATATCATATAAAACCAGAACGTCTGTAATTATTTTTTTCTGCAATAACTTGACTCGAGTCATGACTAATACAGATCATCACTCAACCTCCAGATAGATCAGTCTAGAAATATTTGTTTTGAATGTAAGAGTCAATTTCACTGTGGTGAAAATCAATAGGATACACAAAAAGTGCTTTTGATTGGCAAGTAATTCAGTGGAGCACTGAGAAGTAATTAAAGCAAATGCATCCCTTTTCGCATTCCTTTCATCCAGCTTTAACACATAGCCTTCTTTTATTTGGCTTACATGTTTCCCTACATCAGTGTTTCGCTATACAACAATGCTTGTAAAGCCCTGGGCCATAAGGAAAGTACATGGTTGAGTGCCTAGGGCGACGGCCCAAGAATCAAGAGGTTGTTAGTTCTAATCCCCTCGTGGGTATCGCTGTCACGACGCCCTCCGGCGATCCACTTAACCCCCATTGCTTCAATTCATATCCAGCTGTTAACACATAACATGTGCCACTTTTTAGACAAGAGCGCTCCTTAAATGACAAGCCTCTATTTAAATGGGCTGACTGCTGGGATCTTGATAAAACAATCCTCAAAAATTACAAAAAAGCAGTAAAGGATGAGATCTGTGCCCGAATAACAGCATGACTGAGTAGATAAGTGAACAGAGCTTTATCATACAAAAGCAGCCTCTTAAAAACTCAGCATGACCTTGCTGAACCTCCTGTTCCCCGCTTCTCTGTTCCTTTTGGCTCATCACTTTTCCTGACAGTACAGAGCGCCATGCTGGATTTGCATAACAACGGGACAAAAATTGCAGGGTGATGAAGTGACAGATTGGAATTTGTGGGCTAAAACAAGCTGGCTGTCTCTGTTTTGTGTGTGTGTGTGTGTGTGTGTGTGTGTGTGTGTGCGTGCGTGCGTGCGTGCGTGCGTGCGTGCGTGCGTGCGTGCGTG